>CAUYQU010056502.1:0-40775 GCA_963574635.1 Cheracebus regulus
ATTACCAGAGCCTAAACTTCTGGGGTTATATCAGAGTCTAACCTACTTAGGAGAAGGAAAATAACCAACTCAAGCTCTCTCTATTCTTCTATATAGTAGAAAGGAAATACACAATTCCAGCTCCTTCTGATCATTCTGCCCAACCTAAAACAGAGGAGGGGCCTGTGAGGCACTAGTGAAGTTCACAGACCAGGAGGAAAAGCTCACCAAAAGCCTGAGATCTAGTAATAGGATTAGAAAAAGTTACCATCCCCTTATATCTTCCTACTACATTACTAAAGGCCTACAGTTACATTTACTCAGTACCTCATGTCTGCCTTTCAACAAAAAGTTACAAGGCATACCAGAAAACAAAAAAACAAATTTGAAGACACTGAACAATCACCAGGACCAGAATTAGATATGGCACTACGTTTGGAATTATCAGGCCAAGAACTCCTAAAAACTATGATTATTTTTCTATGGCCTTTAGTGGAAAAAGTAAACATCAAGCAAGAACAGACTGATAATGTAAGCAGAGGGATAGAAATTCTAATAAAGAAATGCTAGAGATCAAAAGCATTGTAAATAAATGAAGCATGAGACTTTCATGGTTTCAATAGTAGACTGGACACATCTGAGGAAAGAATCTCTAAATTTGAGAATTACAACAATGGAAAATTCTCAAACTGAAAAGTAAAGAGAAAAATATACTGAAAAATAATAACAGAACAAAATATCGAAGAACTGTGGGAAAACTACAAAATGTATAATATGCACATAATAAGAATAGTAAAAGGAGAAGAAAGAGAGAAAGGAACAGAAACAATATATAAGGCAATAATGTCTGGGAATTGCCCTCAAGTTAATGTCAGACATCAAACTGCATATCCATGAAGTACAGAGAACACAAAGCAGAATAGATAAGAAACCAAACCAAACAAAAAAAACTACACCTAGGCATATCATGTGCAATTGATATGATTGGTTCTATGCCCCCACCCAAGTCTCATCTGGAATTGTAATCCCAGGATGTCAAGGGAGGGACCTGGTGGGGAGGTAACTGGATCATGCAGACATTTTCCACCATACTGTTCTTATGACAGTGACTGAGTTCTCACAAAAGCTGATGGTTTTAAAAGTGTTTAGCAGTTCCCCCTTCTCTCTCTTCATCTCCTGACACCTTATTTGTGTGGTTGTTCTATTGTCATCATGTTGTCAGCTCTTTATTATGTCAACTTGTTTGTATGGTCTAGGGACACAAGTGTGTTCTTTAGTGACTGGTAATGGTCTTTCCTTTTCATATTTAGTGCTTCTTTCAGGAGCTCTTATAAAGTAGGTCTAAAGGTAATGAATTCCCTCAGAATTTGCTTGTCTGGAAAGAACCTTATTTTTCCTTTACTTATAAAGCTCATTTTAGCTGGATATGAAACTCTTGGTTGAACATTATTTTCTTTAAGAATGTTGACTATGAGGCCGAATCTCTTCTGGCTCATAGGAGTTTTTGCTGAAGTATCCACTTTTAGTCTAATGGGCTTCCCTTTGTAGGTAACCTGTCCTTTCTCTCTAGCTGCCTTTAAATTTTTTTTTTCATTTTGATCTTGGAAAATCTGATGATTATGTTTCTTGGGATAATCATCTTGTGAAGTATTTTGTGACCTCTTCATTTCCTGAATTTGAATGTTGGCCTCTTGAGCTAGATTGGGGAAGTTCTCAGGATCATATCTTTAAATATGTTTTCAAAATTGCTTTTATTCTATCTCTTTTAGGGATACCGATGAATTGTAGATTCAGACTCTTTACCTAATCCCATATTTCTTGGAGTTTTTTTTTTTTTGGCCCTTTCATTTTTTTAAAATCATTATTCTTATCTGATTCTCTTATTTTAGAAAAACAATCTTTGAGCTCTGAGATTCTTTCCTCAGAATGGTCTATTCTGCTGTTAATACTTGCAAATGCAATATAAAATTCTTAAAGTGTGTTTTTCAGCTGTATCAGATTGGTTATGTTCTTTTCTATGCTAGCTATTTTTCCTGTCAGCTTTTGTAATGTTTTATTGTCTTAACTTATTTATACTGGGTTTCAATCTTCTCCTGAATCTTGATGATCTTCATTCCTATTCATACTCTGAATTCTACTTATGTCATTTAGCAATATCAAACCAGCTAAGAATCCTTGTTGGACAACTAGTGTGGTCATTTGGAGGAAACAAGACACTCTAATTTTCTGAGTTGTCAGAGTTCTTGTGCTGGTTCTTTTTCATCTTTGTAGGCTGATGTTCTTTCAGTAGTTAAAGTTGCTGTCCTTTGGATTTTTTTTTCTTTTATCCTATTTGATGACTTTGGGAGTTTGATTGTGGTATAAGATGGATTCAGTGAACTGGCTTCATTACTGAAAGATTTAAGGGCCCCAAGGCTCAGTTCAGGAGTCCTGGACTGGATTTGCTAAATCTGGTTGGGGGCCCATTGATATTAGGCCATGGCTTTGATATCTGGTTCCTCAAGGTTAGGAACCTGTTGAAGGGGCTGAGGTGCTCCTGGAAGACTGGTCACAACACTTTGAAGGGTGGTGCCAACCAAAGCACATCATAGGGCAGTGGCAGTGAGATCTGTACTTATGTGCATGTGCCAGAAGCGGTGGCAGCAGCAGCACAGTGAGTTACATGCTTGCTGCTGTAGAGTGCTAATAGGTGCCAGGGTGCTAGCCTCTGTGTAGGTGTGGGTATGACAGGGGGTTCTTTTGCATTTGCTGAGGATTGTTTTATATCTGATTGTGTAGTTGATTTTAGAGTATACATCAAGCAAAGATGAGAGGAACATATACTCTTCTGTTGCTTGGGGGTGAAGAGTTCTGTAGACGTCTTACTGATACATTTGGTCAACTGCTGAATATCTTTCAAGTCCTGAATATCTTTGGTGTCAATTGTCAGCAACATTGGCAGTATGAGTTGAGGGGCAGGGGCCTTGCTGACAACTGTATGTGCATCTGTACTGGTAGTGGTGTTAGCAGTAGGGCAGGGCTCTGGTGTAGGATTGTGTGCATCCACACATATTTATACTAACCTTGAATGTAAATGGGCTAATCCTTCCAGCTAAGAGGCACAGAATGGCAACCTGGATAAAGAAGTAAGATCCAATGGCATGCTGTCTTCAAGAGACCCATCTCACATGCAATGACACTAATTGGCTCAAATAAAAGGATGAATAAAAATCTACTAAGCAAGAGGAAAAAAAAAGAAAAATGCAGGGGGTAAAATTCTAATTTCAAATAAAACAGACTTTAAACCAACAAAGATATGAAAACAAGACAAAACAAAGAAGGGCATTACATAATAGTAAAGTGTTCAATTCAACAAGAAGAACTAACTATAATAAATATATATGCACCCATCATAGGAGCACCCAGATTCCTAAATCAAGTTCTTAGAGACATTCAAAGAGACTTAGCTTCCCACACAATAATAGTGGGAGATTTCAACACCTCACTGATGGTAATAGACAGTTCATTGAGGCAGAAAATTAAGAAAGATATTCAGGACTTGAAAGATATTCAGCAGTTGACCAAATGCATCAGAAAGACATCTACAGAACTTGCCACCCCCAAACAACAGAAGAGTATACACTCTTCTCATCTTTGCTTGGCATAGACTCTAAAATCAACTACACAATCGGATATAAAATAATACTCAGCAAATGCAAAACAACCTCTGTCATACCAACAACTCTCATGGACCACAGCACAACAAAATAGAATTCAAGACTAAGAAAATTGCTCAAAACCATACAATTAGATGGAAATGAAACAGCATGCTCCTGAATGACTTTGAGGTAAATAATGAAATTAAGGCAGAAATCAAGATGTTCTCTGAAACTAATGAAAACAAAGATATAACATGCCAGAAATTCTGGGACACAGAATTTCTTGGACACATTTATAGCACTAAATGTCCACATCAAAATGTTAGAATGAATTTAATTTAACAACCTAACATCACCTCTAAATGAAGTAGAGAAGCAAGAGCAAAGCATGCCCCAAGCTAGCAAAAGACAAGAAATAACCCAAACCAGACCTACACTGAAGGAAACTGAGACATAAAAAACTATTCAAAAGATCAGTGAAAGCTGGAGTGGGTTTTTAAAAAAAAAAAAAAATTAACACAATAAGTAGACCACTAGCTAGACTAATAAAGAAGAATGAGGGATGATCCAAATAACTACAGTGAGAAATATTATCACTGACCCAACAAATATACATAATAGAAGACTATTATGAACACCTCTTTGCACACATGTGAAAATCTAAAAGAAATTGATAAATTAATGGATAAATTATTGAACACATACAACCTCCAAAAACTAAACCAGGAAGAAACTAATTCCCTGAAAGAAGAATAATGAACTCCAAAGTTTAATCAGTAATAAATAGCCTATCAACCAAAAAACAAGCCCAGGACCAGAAAGAATCACAGCTGGATTCTACTAAATGTACAAGGAAGAGCTGATACCATTCATACTGAAACTATTTCAAAAAATTGAGGAGGAAGGACTCCTCCCTACCTTGTTCTATGAAGCTAGCATTATTCTGATACCAAAACATGGCAGAGATACAACAAGAAAGGAAAACTTCAGGACAATATCCTTGATGAACACTGATGCAAAATCCTCAACCAAATAATAGCAGACTGAATCCAGCAGCACATCAAAAAGCTAATCCACCACAATGAAGAAGGCTTTTTCCCTGGGATACAAGGTTGGTTCGGCCTACACAAATCAATAAATGTGATTCATCATATAAAAATAATCTAAAGATAAAACCACATGGTTATCTAAATAGATGCAGAAAGGGCTTCAATCATATTCAACATCTCTTCATGTTAAAAACTCTCAAAAAATTATGTATCAAAGGAACATACTTAAAATAAGAAGATCCATCGATGATAAACCCACAGCCAACATCATAATAAATAGGCAAAAGCTGGAAGCATTCCCCTTGAAAATCGGATCAAGGCAAGGACGCCCTCTCTCACCACTCCTATTCAAAACATTATCAAGTCATGACTAGAGCAATGAGGCAAGAGAAAAAGTAAAAGATATCCAAGTTGGAAGAGAGGGAGTAAAAGTATCCTTGTCTGTAGATGACATGATTCTATATCTAGAAAACCCCACATTCTTGGCCCAAAAGCTCAATAAGTTGGTAAACAACTTCAGCAAGGTTTTGGCTACAAAAACAACATACAAAAATAACCAGCATTTCTAGACACAAGCAACTGTCAAGGCAAGAACCAAATTAGAAATGCAATCTCATTCACAAATGTCACAAAAGGAATAAAATATTTAGGAATACAGCTAACCAGGAACGTAAAAGATCTTTACAATGAGAATTACAAAACACTGCTCAAAGAAATCAAAGATGACACAAAAAATGAAGAAACATTCCATACTCATAGACAGAAAAAAGCAATATCATTAAAATGGCAAATGCTCAAACCAATTTACAGATTCATTCTATTCTGATTAAGCTACCAATAACATTCTTCAGAGAACTAGAAAAATAAAATTAAAATTCACATAGAACCAAAAGAGAGTTTGGATAGTCAAGGCACTCCTAAGCAAAAAGAAAAAGCTAGAAGCATTACATTACTGACTTCAAACTATACTACAAGGCTATGGTAACCAAAACAGGATGGTACTGGTACCCAAAGAGACACATAGACCAATGGAACAGAATAGAGAATCCAGAAATTAGGCCACATACCTACAATCCATTCTTTGAACTAATAAACGATTAGAAAAAGGTTTTAGGATTCAACATTAATATACAAATGATAGTCGTTTCCTATATACCAGCAAATGTTATTTGAAATTAAAAACAAACACATTACTATTTGCATTAGCACTCTCTGAAATGAAATACTTAGGTATAAATCTCACAAAATATGCACAAGATATATGAGGAAAATTATAATACTCTGATGAATGATTTCAATAAAAAGAACTAAAGAAATGGAGAGATATTCCATATTCATGGACACGAAGACTCAATATTGTCAAGGTGTCAGTTTTTTTCAACTTGATCTATAAGGTTAACATGATTCTAACCAAAATCTTAGCAAATTGTTACATGTATTTTGGCAAACTAAGTCTAAAGTTTATATAGTGAGGCAAAAGGCCCATAATACTAAATTCAAAACAAAAAAGAGAAGAACAAAGTAAGAAGACTGAGACTACCCAATGTCAAGACTTACTGTAATGTTACAGTAATCAACATAGTGTGGTATTGGTGAAGAATAGATAAGTTGATCAATAGAACACAACAAATAGCTCAGAAGTATCCCCACATAAATATAGTCACCTAATCTTTTACAGAGGAACAAAGTCAATACAGTGGAGCAAACAGAGCTAGCAAATCTTCAAAGAAAGAAAAGTGAATTTACACACAGACCTTATACCTTTCATAAAAAATAATACAAAATGGATCATGGAGTGAAATATAAAATGCTAACCTATAGAATTATAGAAGATAACAATGGAGAAAATCTCTTTGGATATGGTGATGACTTTTTAGATACAAGACCAAAGCACTATCCATAAAAGAAATAACTCATAAGCTGGACTTTGTTAAAATTTAAAACTCTGTTCTGCAAAAGACAATGTCAAGAGTATGAGAAGCCATGACACAGACTGGGAAAAAATATTTGCAAGAAACCTTCCAATAAAGGACTATTATCCATAATATTCAGAGAATTCTTAAAATTTATGAACAACTCATTTTAAAAATGGGGAGGAGATCAAAACAGACACCTTACCAAGGAAAAGCTACAGATAGAAAGTAAGCCTATAGGCAGGGCATTGCACTCAAGTACAGTATCATGATGGAACATATTTAAAGGACCAATAAACTGTTTACCGATGATTGTATATTTCTGAAGAAAACTTTGAACATCCCAGTTATATCAGAGAAGCCTTTGTTGCTTAATGGACTTAACTCCATTGATTCTCCAGAAAATGAAACAGTTGGTAACAGTTTTTCTCAGGAAGAGGAGCAGTGGTGGCTACTCAAGAATTTGATGTTTAGCCTGTGCAGCCTGAGGAAATATCAGCCAGAGATTTCCTGCAGAGACTTAACTTGCGGATTAAGTTATCAATCCAGGCAACCAAGAAGCTAAAAGAAGAGAGCAGAGATGAAGAAAGTCCCTATGCAACTTTCCTCTATCACAGTTTGGTGATTTGAGGGCATAATTCTCACCAAAATTAAGGTATGTTTGGACCATAAAGAATCCAACAACTGGAGATTCAAAAACATCCCTTCTGGATTCCCATAGTGTTCATCTTAAAATCATAAGTAGGTAGTTCTACCTGCTGAATTGCACTGTAGTGATGAGTTTCTTCTGGATTTCTATAATTTTAAGTCTTTATTACGGCATGATGGCAAGGTTGTATCCTAAAGCTCATCACTTTTGTAGGTGATGTTAGTTTCTAGACTAGCTTTTATAAATATGAACTGACATAAAGCATCAAAGACTATATATTTAGGCTAAAAATAATGTTTATCTCCTTATGCAATCCTGATTATGTGAAAATATATTTGCTTTTTAAGTGATGCTGAATTTGTTTTGTGTTTAGAACTTAAATGCAATATATATACATATATATGTATATATATTTATTTCAATATATCTTACATATTCTGTATTAATATAAAGAACCAAATTTTGTTTGCTATTTTGTGAAAATATACCACAAAATTCTGAATGAGAAAATAAACTATGTTAAAAAAAAAGAATGTAAGCCCATAAAAAATTACTCATAAATAATTAGGGAGTTCCAAATTAAAACAACCCTAAGATTCCACTACACGTCTAATAGAATGGCTAATATCCAGAACACTGACAACATCTAACATTAGTAAAAATGTGGAACAACAGGAACTCTTACTCATTGCTAGTGGGAATGCAGAATGGTGCCATTTTGGAAGACACTTTGGCAGACAGCTTGACACTTACTTTCTTACAAAACTAAACTTACTCTTCTTGTATAATCCAACAATCATGTTTCTTTATATTTACCCTAAGAAACTGAAAACTTATGAACACACAAAATCCTATTCGTAAATATTTACAGTAGCTTTATTCATAATTGTCAAAATTTAAAAGCCAGAGATATATTGTTCATTAAATGGGTGGATAAACTGAGGTACACCAACACAAAGGAATAAGTACTTATTAAAAAGAAATAAACTCACTGCCCAAGAAAGAAAATACATGGAAGAAAATCAAATTCTTATTACTAAATGTAAGAAGCTAGTCTTGAAAGACTACTTACTGTATAATTCCAACTGTATGATATTCTGGAAAAGGCAAAACTATGGAGTTGTAAAAAGAAAAGTGGCTATCATAGGTTAAGAAGAAGGGAGAGATGAATAGGAAGAACACAGAGGATTAGGGCAGTGAAATTATTTTGTATCACGCTATAATGGTAGATAAGTATCATTAGACATTTTTCAAAACCCATAAAATACAATATCAAGAGTGAAACAATATAAACTAGGGACATTGAGTGATAATGATGTGCCAGTGTTAAATCCATCAATAGTAACAAATATAACCATTCTGGTGCAGCATATTGATAGTGGGAGAGATTGTGCATGTGTGGTGACTGGTGGGTATATTGGAACTTTCTCTGTTCAATATTGTTGTGAACTTTAACATGCTCTAAAATAAAGTTTATTAATTTATAAATATATAAATTAATATATAAGTATACATATATGTTGCTTAAGTTTTCATAAAACTGCAGTTATATATTATACTCAAGTTTTAAAAGCATATATATATGCACATGCCCTGCTTTTGTATTTCACGGTTTCTAAAATCTTCTAAACAAAGTAATACTTATTCTTGCCCCAGAAGATTGCATACACTCATTTTGCCATGCATCTCGCACACAAGGATATGATTTCCTACCTAATATGGTATAGTTGTTGAGTGTGTCCATGTATCTCATATACAGCAAAATTAGGCAGTTAACAGAGTAAGAGTTTGGAAAAGTAAAGTCAAAAATGGGGAAATAGGTATAGACAAAAGTAAATCCATTCATTCAGTTAAGAAACTTAGAGTATCAAAGACTTTTTAAATATGAAGGTTTAGGTCGTAATTAATCCAGAAGTCATTTTCTTACATCCAAATCCTTATCAGTCTATTACGTCCCTTTCCTGCTATCACTTGTGGAAAGCGAAGTTCTTTCTTTTTAGCAGTTTCTGTTTAAGGTATTCACAAAAAGAGAAGTAGAAATAAAGAATCTTAACTTAACGAAAGTCATATGAACCTGAATTTCAATAAGCCTGGACAAGTAATGTATATTATTTAAAAACTATAGTTTCAGGAGATGTAAATAATCTTTTAAATTTAAACAATGGGAAGTAGAAACTGAATAAACTTGACATTTATATAAAAGCCCCACAAGAAATAATCATTATAATGATGATAAAGTAGGGCACCATTCAAAATGGAGCAAACAAAAGTAAGTCTGTGATACAGACCACAAAATGAAAAATAAAAAGGACTCATTAGTTATATCTGCCAATTCTTTTTTATGTGTTCAGAAAACATAAAGTGCATATCTACATAAACCATCAAGTAACCGTAATAAAAACCAGTCTAATTAATACTTAGATAAACATTTTAAAAATAACTGGTTACTAATTTATTTCAATTAACTTATACCAATAATACTTTTTGATGTTAATTTGAAGTAATTTCATCTAAATCTGTTCTTCTGTTACTTAACAACAATAAATAATTGGTTCTTTAAACATAATTTATTATAACTATGGATATGTGTGTATACATGTATATTACATATTATTTATTTACAAAATATGTATATTAACACTACATTTTGAAGTATTTCCTTGGAATTTATATTATACTAGTATGGTTCTGGTTATAAATGGCTGTATAGTAACCATTCTTTTTCAAAGTCCTGAAACACTCACTTTCAGTAAGAGTCACTATGATTCACTAGAAGTTTACTGTGCATTCATTAGGACTCATAAATTTATTTTGATCAGACAAGTATTGTTAGAAAATATTTTACAGTTGGAAAAGCCAAAAGTGAATCCTTAAATAATTCGCCTAATATTAGCATCTCATATTTTAGAGGCAAAATTCCTGCTAGAATTCAAATCTTTAAACTCCCAGAGTTTATTATTAATGATGGGTCACATGAGTCTTCCTTGTTAATTATAATTTTCACCTATCTCTTGCTGTGTCCATAGAAAATATTTTTTACTTTTCTTAATCACTGAAATACTTTGTTACTTGTGCTCTGTCATCAGTTGACCTTGCTTTCAACTTTCCTGAAGCCATTAAAATTGGTTCCATCAAATAGCTTATGCCTATTTCATATATTCTCAAAACTACTGCTTTCTAATTTTATCCATTCTGTGCTGTTTGAGTCTTCCAACTCCTTATTCCAAAAAGCATGCTTTCTCTTTCTTGTCTTTTTCTATCTTTACCTTTCCAATTGCTCCTTCCTATTTGCACACTGAAGCTTTAAAGTCACAGACCAATGGCTTCCTAACATTCTTTAGCTAGACTTCTTGACATCTTCCTATCTCCTTGGCATAAAACATTTCACTTTCTTTGGTTCCACCTTTCTAATTTACTTTAAGATGTTGTTGTTGTTGTTGTTTTTCCTTTTCCCTGCCTTCTAACTTTTGATTTTCTTTATGTTCTATCACTACCTTTTCTTATCAACTTCACCTTGGTAAACCATCAGTTTAATAACTTGAATAATAATGTGTTAATGGGATTGGTTTCCCTTACATATACCTCAAATGTAGGAAGATTTCTTCCTACATTTAGGAAGGATAGAGATATTTCCCTAAGAGACAACAAAATGTCCAATAATTTATTTCACATTGCCATCTACTTATAATTCTAGCCTCTTAAACTAGATCTGGCCCAGAGTGAATTAAACATCTTCCCCAAGAAAACATTCTTTTTTTCCAACTTGTATTTATATAAATGGCATTACCCCTTTTTTACTTTCCTCCCTCGCTATCATCTAGTATGAAAATTGTCAATTCCATCTGTTTCAACAATTGCATTGTTTCAATACAATTCAATTCTTAAAGTTTAATAAGAATGATTCATATAATTGTTTTCATGCTTTTGGTGGGAGAAAAACAAAATGTAGTATTATTGCCACCTCCATAAATATGGGGTCAAAAGAAGAATACAACCATTGTTGCTGACGATGCAGAGTAGAATGAGTACTGTCACAAAGCGAAGGTGTCAGGAAAAGAATATTCTAACAGCTTGCAAACCCTGCTTTTAAATATTTATGTCATTTATCTTTCTTTTATCTAGTTCTCAAACGTTACTTTCTTTCAGGACTTCATTACTTCTCACTCAAACTCATACTATAAATTCTTACACTGGCCTAATTTCCTCCCATTTCTCTCCTTTTCAATTACCTTCTCAAAATGCATTTTCTTATCTTCTCTCTGCACCAAACAGTTACGATCATAACTTTCTACAAACTCTCATAGGCAATAGCCGAACTTCATATAGTGTTATCTTTAAAGAACCTTTCATATTCAATTTGGTATATGACTTTTATTAGAAACAATTGTCTTAAAAACTGGAATATGTTTTGTTTACATTTGTATCATGCACAATACCCAATCTAGTATTTTATATATAATAGGTTCTTTAAAAATATATATTAATTTTCACAGAATTAGGAGTATTTTTAAATTATTGAAAAGGGTCTCATAAAGTTCTCCAACAAAATTAATACTAATTATTTTCATTTAAAATTGCACATAAAATGTTTTTGTCAAAATTATGCTAGACAAAAATGAAGATAATTATATTTATGATAGTAATATCAAATAATAATATAATTATTTGTAATTTTATTTTAGCAGAGCTTGCAAATATATTACTCATTTGCTCTCCCAAAACATTAATCTGTAAACATATCATGAAAAAAATAACAGGGCTTATGGGATCAAGGGGCTTAATGAGGATCATTACCTCTGTAATAAAGTATACTAGACCAGGCACAGTGGTTCACATGTGTAATACCCGCACTTCGGGAGGCCAAGACAGGAGGATCACTTGAGCCCAGTTGTTTGGGACCAGCTTGGGCAATATGGCAAAACCTTGCAGCTACAAAAAATACAAAAATTATCCAGGTGTGGTGGTGCATGCATGTAGTTCCAGCTACTCAAGAGGCTGAGGCAGGAGAATTGCTTGTGCCTGGGAAATCCAGGCTGCAGTGAGCTATCATTGCACCACTGCATTCCAGCCTGTGCCACAGAGACAGACTCTGTCTCAAAAAAAAAAAAAAAGAAAAGAAAATATATATATATATATATATATATTTAGGCATATATATATATATATATGTATACAAGGTTTATTATCTGTTCTCAAATCACCTACCCTTTCTACCAACATCTCCTAAATACTGTATCAAGAAATAAAAGATAGGCTCCTTCATTTTCATTGAATTGCCCTGTGATTCTATTGTACAAATTCAATAATTTTTGGACCCCTTCCTGAAATCTTACATTAAAATTAACTCCAGATGGATTAAAGATCTAAACATAAGACCTAACACCATAAAAACCCTTGAAGAAAACCTAGGCAAAACCATTCAGACATAGGCATAGGCAAGGACTTCATGGCTAAAACACCAAAAGCAATGGCAACAAAAGCCAAAATAGACAAATGGGATCTAATTAAATGTCAGAGCTTCTGTACAGCAAAGGAAACAATCATTAGAGTGAACTGGCAACCAAGAGAAAAGGAAAAACGTTTGCAATCTACCCATCTGACAAAGAGCTAATATCCAGAATCTACAAAAAACTAAAACAGATTTACAAGAAAAAAACAAACTCATTCAAAAGTGGGTGAAGGATATGAACAGACACTTTACAAAAGAAGACATCAATGAGACCAACAAACAGGAAAAAATGCTCATCATCACTGGTTATTAGAGAAATGCAAATCAAAACCACATTGAGATAGAATCTCACACCAGTTAGAATGTTGATCATTAAAAACTCTGGAGACAACAGATGCTGGAGAGGACGTGGAGAAATAGGAACGCTTTTACACTGTTGGTGGGGGTGTAAACTAGTTCAACCATTGTGGAAGACAGTGTGGCAATTCCTCAAGGACTTAGAAATAGAAATACCATTTGACACAGCAATTCCATTACTGGGTGTATATCCCCCAAATTATAAATTGTTCTATTATGAAGACACACGCACATGTATGTTCACTGTGGCACTGTTTAAAATAGCAAAGACCTGGAACCAACCCAAATGTCCATTGATGATACACTGGACAAGGAAAATGTGGCACATACACCATGGAATACTATGCAGCCACGAAAAGGAATTAGTTCATGTCCTTTGCAGGGACATGGATAAAGGTGGAAACCATCATTCTCAGCAAACTGACACAAGAACAGAAAACCAAACACTATATGTTATCACTCATAGGCAGGTGTTGAACAATTAGAACACGTGGACACAGGGAGGGGAGCATCACACACTGCGGTCAGTGGCAGGGGCTAGGGGAGGGACAGCGGGGGTGGGGAGGGTGAGGAGGGATAATGAGGGGAGAAATACCAGATATAGGTGATGGGGGGATGAAGGCAGCAAACCACCTTGCTATGTATGTACCTATGCAACAATCCTGCATGATCTGCACATGTACCCTAGAACCTAAATTACAATAAAAAAAAGAAAAAGAAAAAAAGAAAGTATTTCTTATTTTTTATTACACAATGCTGTATTTTTTCTGCACTAATGTTATAAATAATATTTACTTAGTTGAATCTTTGGTACTATGGGCTGAATTGTATCCCCCTCAAATTCATCTGTCGACGTCCTAACCCTCAATACCTGAGAATGTAATTGTATTTGGAGATAGGTGCATTTAAACAGGTAATTAAGTTAAAATAAGGCCATCAAAGTGGGCCTTAATCTAACTGAGCTTGAATCTTTATAAGAGGAAATCAGGACACACAAGAGACACTAGGGACACACATGCACACAGAAGAGAGACCACGTGCACACACAGAGAAGGTAGTCAAAGAGAGAGGTTTTAGAAGAATCCAACCCTGCCAGCATCTTGATCTTGAATTTTCAGCCTCCAAAACTGACAGAAAGTTAGTATCTATTGTTTAAATTACCCAATCTATAATATTTTGTTATACTAGCCATAGCAAAGTAATATAATACACTTGGACAAGAAACAAAATATAGTTCCACTTATTATATTTGAAGCTTAGTGTAAAAGTGAATTTACTGGACTAAATGTTATGCTTTAAGCATTCTAAACAGTGACTCAATGAAAAAATAAATGCATAAGATAAGTGCTTAACATATCAAAGATAAAGCTTATTTATAAGGAAAGTTTGTAAAAATGGAAAGATTTACATAGGAAGGCCAATAAGGACACTTATCCCCTCAGAGTTATGCATAAAACTGAATCAGCTATCAGTGGTTCTTCTTGGCCAAGAATAACACATATTCATAGATCCAGAGCTCAATGACTGGACTCTGGCATTTACTTATTTAAATTTTATAATAACAAAATTGTACTAGTAATTTATAAATAAGTCCCAAATATATGGCCAAAATAGAGATCACAACTTACAGATTATATATTAATCTTTTATTTGAAGATCAGAATTTTAAAGAACATATTTCACAGAGTCTCATATTGTAAATATGTATAAGATTATATTATTTTATGTGTACATTATGTTTATAAAAATATATATGTAGATATCAGAGTGAATTGTATATATATATACTTAATATGCAAATATATATGCAATATATACATAACACATATGAAATATTGTGCTTCTAGTCAGTACAAACCTAAAGATAAAATTCAAGAGTGATAAAATATGTAAAAGAAAGTATATGAGAAGCTCCTATTTCTTGATAAAAGTGTTAATAAATATAGGTTAATGTTCTCTTGCTATTTACATACATTGAAATATATTTTATGCCAGAAATTAATGTTAAAATCTTAACAATTCCCTGGAAATACCAAATGAATAGATTCTGCTGTGGACAAAAAAAAAAAAAAAATGCATTGGTGAAAAGGTGGTGGGGACACAGTATAACTGTAATAATATAATTTGAAAGGCCATTCTATATAAATACATTTCTCTCCTTGGTATTAGGCATATTATGCTCTCTGATTCTAAAGAGCAGAAATAACAATAGCTGATCTTTGTATCAAGAGGTGAAAACAAAAACAAGGTTACACTAGAGGGCACACAGGTTGAGGGATGAGCAATAGGTATATCATGCTTTCACCCCAAAGAATTGAATTGCTTCTAACCCTCTGTGATCACCTCATTATATGAAATTAGTAATTTTAACATTGAAACATAAATCTTAGAATTAAGCAGGCCTCAAGTGGAGGTATAGAAAAAAAATCAGAAGGGCATGCTACATTTTAATATAAGGTGGTGTGTGGACTAATGAGACCAGATCATAAAAGCAGTAGGTAACTCCTACCTCTCTCTCTAACCTCATAAAATCTCTATAAGGTATTAATCAGAAACTAGTTTTTTCCTCTCCCTTCAGTATGTTATGATCTGAGGCAGATAACTGTTCCAAAAAAATGAACTTACAGGAAAAAAAAATTGATACATAAGGAATATGAAGAACTATAAAAGATAGCATACTGAACAAGAGTAGCAAATTAGAAATAATTGATGGAAAATATAAAAGTAAAATAAAATAAGCATATAATGAAATAAATAACATTCAAAAACAGAGGGAGTGTGAACAAATATGAATGCAAATATAAAATACATTAATAATACTAGATAATAAAATACGGTAGTTGAAATAATGAAAGAAATAAATGTGCAGTTAAAATTAAAGAAGGCCTACATGAATATAAATCTACAGAAAAGTAGATGGAATTAATAAAAGAGAAAGAAATAAAATATAGGAAACAAAAATAAAACTTTAATACATAGTCAATATGATTATATTACAAATCAGATTAATAAAGTTTTCAGAGTGCTAACCAGTATAGAATTTTAACAATTAACTTCTAGTTACACTATATGAAAAGTTCTAAATTCTTTTTAAAAAGAAATTATATCAATTAAAAGGAAGAATTATTAGATACTTATTGGTCTGCACAACAGCCACTCTAGATATGAGAAGTCAAAGGAATCATATTGTTGAATAGTTGAAAAAATTATAGTCTATTTTTTTCCAGCAAACTGGCAGATATATGCAGTGACAAAATAAAAGTCTTTGTCATGGGAAGACAATTTTTGTTAATATATTTAAACAATATACTATAGAAAGACATATAATAATTTCAATATGTCATGTATTTAGGAATTGTGATAAACAAATGAATATAAAATGGAAAATCTATAGTAAATCATAACATAACTGTAATTAAAGTTAATACAACTAAGTTAAATTTATATCAAGGCAGTAACTTCAGATTGGATAGGAGAAGAAGTTCTAGGTTTCTGAAATCTATAAGAGGCACAACCAAAAGAACAAAGAATGCTTAAAAATAAAAGCATGGCAATTTAAATAAGTCAATTATAAATCAAAGAAGCCTATTCAAGCAACTTTATAATAAAAAATAGAACTAAAGTATACAAATCATAAAGAATAAAGTCAAATTCCATACACTATTTAAACAATAGATGAATAGATTATAACAAGTAAAAATCTACATATGTATCTAAAAAATGCAGTCTTTTTAGATATTTATAAAAAACAACTGATGGAAATATAGGGAGAAATGAACAAATCAGTGGCAGTAGGTGGGATTGTAATTGGAATTACCTTCTTATCATTGTTGTTTCAGTGACCAAATAATTATGAAGGCATCAATAAAGAAGTATATAAATATTTGATTATTGCATTCATATGTTAATGTTTATTTCCCAAAATAACAAAAAATAACTTTATATCATATATAAACTTAACAAAAATAGACCTCGTAAAGAAAACAATGGAACCATTAATAAATTGCAAAAATCAAGAGCAAAGAGAATATGTTCTCTGTGAATCATTAAATAGAATTAAAATGCAATAAAAATAGCCAAAAACATCCATCCATCCATACATACTTACATACCTATATATATACCCATATACGTACATCATACATACATATATACATAATCCAGGTACTTAGTTTAAAAAATCAAGCTCATTGCAATAGAAGATAGGCCGATAAAACTCAAAATCATTCCCTTAAATAGTAATAATCCAATATTAATAAGGATAATATAATATAAATAATAATATAAATTGTCAAATATCTAGGAATAAAGAAGTAAGTTTTAAAACTATTAAATGGCTTAGATAAAACCTGGAGGAGATAGAGATTAATAGCATTTTAAGATAAGTTCACTTTTATAAGTATCCACTCCCAACACAACAATTATATATATAATATGTATAGTTATTAAATATATTAAAAACTATTAAGCCTTATAAGTAAAGAGTGAAAAAATCTTTGAAATTAATTCCTTGTAAAATTAAATTAGAAATCAAATTAATAGAAAAATAGCTAGAAAATCCTTGAGTATTTAGAAAATAACACAATTTCATATAGCAAGTGAAAGAAGAATCAATGGAGAAATTTCAAAGCATTCTGATCTGAATGAAAATGAAAATAAAGTATATAAAATGTATCGTTTTAGATAAAATAGTAATACTACGTGAAGCAGTAGCACTACATGTCCAGATTAGAAAAGATAAAAAGATTCAACTCCATTACCTCAACTTCCACTTAAGAATTCAATAGCAAAGACTTGGAACCAACTCAAATACCCATTAATGATAGAATGGATAAAGAAAATGTGGCACATATACACCATGGAATACTATGCAGTCATAAAAATGAATGAGTTCATGTCCTTTGCAAGAATGTGGATGAAACTGGAAACCATCATTCTCAGCAAACCAACATAGGGACAGAAAACCACATACCACGTGTTTTCACTCGTAAGTGGGAACTGAACAATGAGAACACATGTACACAGAAAGGGGAACATCATACACCAGGGCCTGTCAGGGGTTGGGGAGCAAGGAGAGGGAGAGAACTGGGACAAATACTTAATGCATGTGGGGCTTAAAACCTACATGATGGGTTGACAGGTGCAGCAAACCACCATGGCATATGTATACCTATGTAACAGACCTGCACTTTCTGCATATGTATCCCAGAACTTAAAGTAAAATTACAAAAAAAAAGAAAAAAAAGAAAAAAAGAAGAATGCCTGGAACAGTGTTGGGTACCTAGTGGGCATTTGGGGTTTTGGTTAACTAACCGAATGTTAGCAATCCGTAGATTTGTGATATGAAAAATAATGACTTCCACTCACTCACCATTTAGAAGTATCCTGAAGTATCCATATTTTTTTAAATTCAGCTCAATTATATTTTTCAGTAGGAGTAGAAATAATATGAGGCAAAGAATGTCAGGATATCAGAAAAAAAAAGAATTAGAAAAAGGAGAACAAATGAAACCAACTGTAAGCTGAGAAAGGGCATAATATAGATTATAGCAGGAAATGAATAACTAGAAAAGAGAAATATAGAGAAAATCAATGAAAATTTAAATCTGGCTCTTTCAAAATGTAAATAAAATTTATCAGGCTCAAGCTAGATTGATCAGAAACGAGAGAGAGAGAGAGAACACATATTACCAATAACAGGTAACACCAATTGTAGATTTTACCATGTAAGAAGTAACACCATTGTAGATTTTACAGACATATTTTTAAAAATACTAATAAGGCAAAATTGTGAAAAATCTTAAACCATTAAGTTCAACAGCATCAATAAATGGACAAATACTTTGAAAGACAAAAACTACCAAAGCTCACTAAAAATAATATGGATAACCTAAATAAACCTATATTTATGAAAAACAGGACTTGTCCTAAACAGGACTTTTAGAAGCAAGAAATAAGGTATTTGGTTTTCTGTTTTTAATGAGCACAGCTGGATGTAAAATATGCGAACCATTGAGCACACCTGAATGTAAAACATGGGAACCATAGACACTGTGGACTACTAGAGGCGTGAGGTAGAGAGGACGCATAGACTGAATAACTACCTGTTGAGTATTGCTCACTACCTGGATGATAGGATCATTACCCCAAACTTGAAGCAATATTTCCATGTAACAGACCTGCACGTGTGCCCTCTGTATCAAAAAAAAAAAGAAGAAAAAAAAAAAGAAAGAAAAAAGCCTTCCAGAAAGAAAACTCTATATCCAGGTGATATCACAGTAAATTCTACCAAACATTAAAAAAAGAAAAATTTTAAATAGAATATTCCAGAAAATTGAAGATAGAATAGTCTTAACATGATATAAAGCAAACATAAGTCTGAAAGCAAAACTAGCAAAGAAACAATAGAAGCAAGATTTATAGACCAATATAACTAGTAAACATAAATGCAAACCTTTTTCAAAAAATGGTAACAAGTAAATTCAACACTATACATAAAACAGAGCCCAATTTGAGTTTATCTCAAGAATGCAAGATTGCTTTAACATTTGAATAAAAAACAATATCACTCATCATATACATATGTGATCTTCTTAGTAGATTTCTAAAAAGCATTAGAGAAATGCAGCTATTGTTCCCAGTTAGAAAACACTATAAAGAATACTTCAGTAAACAAGAAAAAAAGGAAAATTCCCCTACCCGATAAAAGGTACCTACAACAACCTGAAGCTAATATAGTTAATTATGTTAAAACTGAATGTTTTCCCCTTTGATAGGAAAGAAGAAAAATGTATCTTTTCTCACTATTCCTAGTCAAGATTCCAGTCAATGCATTAATGCAGAAAAACATTATATAGTCATTTGGATTGGTAGGAAAGATAAAAACCTTTTTTTTTTCATAGACAACATGTTACTTTACCAAAAAAAAAAAAAAAAAAAACTTCTTGAACTAATAAGATAGCTTAACACATGTCTCAGGATACAAGATCACTACAAACAATCAATTGCAATCAATTGTGTTTCTACAAAATTGAAAATTTTGAAAATATCATTTACAATAGCATCAAAATTATAAAATACTTGGGGATAACTGGAAAATGTATGTGAGATCTAGAAACTGAAATCTAAAAAAAAATACTGAGAGAAATTAAACATTAATGATGAAATACTGTTTATAAAGTGATATTATCAATTTTTAAGATGATAATTATTCACCAAATGATCTATAAATTCAATGAAATACCAATGAAATTTTTAGCAAGTATTTTATAGAATTTGGCATGCTGACTCTAAAATTTAAATAGAAATGCAAAAGGACATATACTACCTGACTTTAATAATTATTACAAACCTACAGTCAACAAGACAATGTAGTATTGGGATAGACAAATGTAGCACATTAAAGAGTAAAATAAAACCCCACTTTGGGAGGCTGAAGCTGGAGAATCACCTGAGGTCAGGAGTTTGAGACCAATCTGGCCAACATGGTGAAACCCTGTCTCTACTAAAAATACAAAAATTAGCCAGGTGTGGTGGTGCACGCCTGTAATCTTAGCTACTCGGGAGGCGGAGGCAGGAGAATTGCTTGAACCTTGGAGGCAAATGTTGCAGTGAGCCATGATCTTGCCACTGCACTCCAGCCTGGGAGACAGAATGAGACTCTGACTTAAAAAGGAAAAAAAAAAAAAAAAGAAAATCCCACACATATATGTTCAATTGATTTTTTAAACTAGGTGCAAAGGACATTCATTTATAAAAGGATAATCTTTTTAAAATATGGTCATGTAACATTAGACATTCAGGAAAATTAAACAAAAACTATCATCTATATCTTTATCATGTACAAAAATTAACTCAAAATGAATCTTAAAACCAATTTTTAAACCTAAGCCTATAAAATGTCTAGAAGAAAATATAGCAGGAAATTATTATGGATTTGAATTTGGAAAATATTTCTTAAGACAACAAAAACACAATCAATAAGAGCAAAAAACCCCACATGAATCAGGTTTTATTAAACTTGGATGATTCTGCTATTCCAAAGCCACTTTTAAGAGTATGAATAGACAAGTCATAGACTAAGGTAAAACAGCATAGATAAATCTCAAAATATTTAAGCAAACTGAAAGAAGACAGACAAAAATGAGCACACATTGAGTACACACAGTAGTGTTCCTTTATCTGTGGTTACATGACTACCTGCAATCAACTGTGGTCTACAAATATTAAATGGAAAATTTCAGAAATTAACAATTCATAAGTTTTAAATTGTGCCTCATTCTGAGTAGCGTGATGAAATCTCACTCGGTCCTCTGTCCAGCCCAGGCTGTGAACCATTTCCTTATACAGTGTATCCACACTATACAATTTGACTTATATAAAATTTTAGAAAATGTAAACTAATCTGTACTGACAAAAAGCAGATCAGTAGTTGCCTATAATTGGGGTGGTATTAAGAAAAAGTGTGGGGCCATATTACCAAGGGGTACAAGGAAACTTTCAGGAGTGGTAGATACGCTCAGTATCTTGACTGTGGTATTTTCTCACTGATGTATACATACGTTAAAAATTTCAAATTTACATTTTAAACTTGTGAAGTTTATTGTATGTCAATTTTAGCTCAATAAAGCTAAAAGCTAAAAATAAAGCTTTTTTGTTGTTGTTCTTTGGCAAATGTATCCCAAAGTTTACATATCATAATAAACTTCTATAGAAGAGTAAATTTTACAAAAGAAGAAAAAAGAGAAACTACTCAATATTAAATAACCTACTAAAATTTTTAGGGAAAATATGTGGAGCTAAATCAACAAAGAGATCAATAGAATGTAATTAAAACTTTGGAAACAGATCAATGTAGATGATATATAGATGATAGGCAATAGACAAATAGATATAGACAGACAGATAATTTGGCACATTAACTGGCACCACAAATGATTAGGAGTGAATTAACACTGTAAGGAGACTCTTATTAAAGTATAATTTCTGATAGCAGGAAATTGAAGTTATTAAAGAGTTAATAGTTTCTCAATTAAAGCTGTATGGACACTCTTAAAAAATAGTTTCTGATAGCAGGAAGTTGAAGTCAATGAAGTTTCTATCACTAGGAAATAAATAACATGTGATGGGCAGGTACTGCATAAAACTTGTGGCACTAGAAACAATTAATAGTTACATGGAGTGAAAAATAAAACAAAAATACAAATTTAAAATTTAAAAATACCAAAGACACATATTAAAAGTGCCAGCATATATTCTTTAAGGATATAACCATAATCAAAGATATACACTAATGCACATTAGAGTGGTTCATTACGTAAAGAGAGTGGTGTATGGGTCTTAATGGGGCTGAGAGGATAACAATTAAAATTTTAAAACCTATTTTTAAATAACACAAAATAAGGACCTTACAAAGACTAATAACAGCGTGACTTAGAAGTGAGATGAATCCAACTCACCATACCTATAAATAAGAGAAACAACAGCAAATATAATTATTCTTTTCCCTAGTTGGTTAGTGTATTTTTTTTTAAGAATTTGTACTTTTTACAGAGAAAAAAGAATAGAACTGACACTTTTAACAAGTTACACATGTTTGTGTAAAATAGCATGGAAAAGAGTATTAACAAATGAGTTAGTTATTTTTTAACAACTCAAATAACAGATGTTAACAGGGACTCAAATGTGAATAGATAAAAATATATCTGAAAGTATTTTTTTAATTCAGTTAAAGTGAGGGCTTAAAATAATTCAAGATATCTGAAGAATTGAGAAATTCTATCATTGACAACACTCATGAGAATTGGCCAATGGAGGAGGAAACTAAGTTTCTAAGTAGCGATTCTTTATAACAAATCTGTGGCCAAGCCTCGGTGAGTAGGTTCAAGGGGCACAGACTTGTAGGGCAGGATGCTAAGGCCAACTACAGGACTCTGTCCCTCTCTTCATGCTTCTTGAATAAAGCACATCTAATTAAGACATAGCAGATGCAAAATATGTCTACTCTTCAGCAATAACCTGTTTGTCACTGGTGGTGCTCTATCATAGACTGATAATTGTTTTAAAACATGCACATTTTGTTCATTTTGTTTAAATGCTCTAAACCAATGAACATAGATTTGTGTAAAATGAAAACATGAAGATTCTTCCACTAAGAGATTTTAGTAGAAACAGCACTTTTTGGCATTTTTTGGTTATCTGTAAAAGTAATTAATGAATAACTTGGCCATGGATACAATAGGAAAGAAAGAAGCCTAATTGCTGAAGTTAAAAACATAATTTCTTCACCATTTGAAATACTCTGCCATACACACTTTGTTGTCAAGCATTTTTCCCTAAACTGTAATGGATATCTTTTGACAGAAAATTTAATGTAATAAAAAACAGGAAATGAGATCAAAATTATAATCAAACTGTTAACTGCCTACATTACATTTTATTTTAGTCATAAACTTTAGCATAGTCAGAAATTTAAAATAATTTTAGAACAACTTTAGAACAATGAATTGAGTAACATTAAGGTATTAAATGTGGGAGAATCTTCGAAACAGCTGAAGGGTCCAAAACCTGAAACAATTTACTGAACTAACTCACTGTGGATTTTTAGTCCAGTCACATGCAGTGATGCTACAAAGACCTTGCAGTTCTTATATTCTCCTTGGAATATCTTCAATTCCAGCATGCTCTGAACTTATGTAAATATACTGTATAAATTGTAAGTCAAAATGGTTATTGGGATTATATAGAAATAATAGTGATGTTAGTGTGTTGTTTAGACTTATTTAAACAATTTGTGAATAGGCATGGCCAGAGATTTTTCATTCCTATCCTATACTTTCTATAATAGGATTGTCAGAAATAATTTTCTCTATGTTATTTGGAAGGGTTATGTGCCATTCACGCACACAAATGCACACACATACACCCCTATCACATCTCACATACATACTCTAGGATTGAAATATTTGAACAAATCTCAACCTCTGTCAACTCTTTTCTTATTTGGAAATAGATTAGAAGAATAATGATCTATCTTGAAAAGACAATGAAGAGCATTTAGGCAGTCTGCTCTTTGCTGTCAAATAGTATCAATAATTATAACTTTCTTAACGAAGTGAAGTTTTGAAGCTGCACAAAAGAGTCAATGTCATTAATGTGAAGAGTTCATTTCTGAAGAGAAATACGTAAACTACAAAAAAAAGCATGTTTTAAAATATATTCAGTTGTCATACCACCAATTTTAAAGCTATGGAATCACAGGGAATTTGAAATGTTGCTTAGCTTTGTAGTCAGTTATTAGTAATTGGGAACACAGCCTAACACCCATTTTGATTTCTGGTTCTCCTAGTCAGACCTGCGTTCTGATTAATCAGACTGTCTCTCATTACACTCAACCTGACCCAGTTTCCACAGCAACTCTCTGTTCTCATCCCATTTGATGGCTGGCATGTCAAACCTGAGTTGTTTGGATCTACCATGGGTTCGTTTTCACGCAGTTTAGTGTCTTAAATTTGTTTAGACAACATTTAGAAGCAATCATAGATAATTCAGTCGTTTTCAAATAATAAGAATCTATACCAAAGTAGTGATCAATATTCACAAGGTAAAGTTTTCTATCTTGTGAATCATTCAAATGGTATGATTATTTTGTTCATGGTAATAAGCTAATATGATCTGACCAACATTGATATCAAAATACCTTATTCTGGGAATAGCCTATTCCTCTTTCTTATTTCTTACTGTGAGCTATACTTATGGTTGCCTTATAATTTATTGTTTAAATCAGGACAGGAGAGTGAAACAGGGCACAATTAATTATCAATTCAAGATACCATGTATTAAGTGAAATTTTCTGGAAAAAATAGGGCATATGTTCATCCTAGCTCTAATGGAAAAAGACAAAGCACAGATGGTCAGGAATCTTAGATTCCAGTGCTACTTCATCATTTGCTAGGGGAGAAATCCCGCACAAACCCTTTCTCTATCTCAGACAGAATTTCCCCTTTATAAGTCAGAATAGTAATTCTTGCTGTGTCTAATTTCCAAGATTACTGTGAGTTTAAAAATCACATAATTCAGTAAGAATTAAGTCCTTTTTGTAGTCCAAAAATGTATTTAAAATGCTAGTTCATTTCTATCATAATTTTTATAATTCAGGAGCAAGAGAAAAACAAATCTCTCATTATTGTTGTTTGAAAACTATAAATATGCGTGAAACAAGATTTATCCTTTCATTATTTACAAATTATTTCATGTAATGAACACTGCTATGTATAACATTATGTACTAAGAATACAAAGGCAGATAAGATGAGGCTAGAAATGTAGTTAAAGGACCTATCACTTGGGAACCTAAAAACAATAGATGCCGAACCTGAGACCACGGAGAGATTAGGAATGACTATTGGCAGAAAATCTAATTATACAATAATGTAGGATGCTTGAGTGAAATAGTTGGTGGCATTATAAATGGACAGAATGTAATAGTTTCCAGTAGAATGTATATATTTCTACCTTTGTATATAATGTATATATTTGTATATAATGTATATTAATGTATATATCTATATATAGTGTATACATATTTATATACACATTTTGCATATATGTATATACATTGTATGTAAGTATATATTTATATGCACAATTGTATATAATATATTCATATTTTATATAATGTATATTAATGTATATATGTATGTATAATGTATATATTATATTTATATTAAATAACAAATCTATTATTTGCTAGTAGAACATATATATTTATATTTATTCTGTATATTAACATATATAATACATTAACATAAATAGAAGCACACACACACATATATATATAGCCTAATATGATTCAAACACATGCAAGTATAATAGATTTAACTATATTCCAAGAAATAATATCTATGCAAGGATAGATAAATATGTATATATTTCTAAAGGAGAATAATTAAGACTTTTAAAAGTTATTTCCTCAAAGAACTATAGCAATAATCTTGAAATAAACCATTTACATAAAGTACTATATAATTACAGATACCAAAAGTATCCAAATTTGTGGTTGCTTATGAAATTGTCATTAGATTATAAAGCTTGTGAAGCAAAGATCATACACAACTTTGAGCCTTCTATAGTCCTTGAAGGATACCTTACCATGTCAGCTTTCAATAAATTGAAATAAATAATAGTAAATATATTTGAAAATAATCCAGAGAAAAATAAAACTTTAACACTTCAATAAGATAATTGGCAAGTAAGTACATATATCACCCTTCTTACTTGGAGAAAACAAAGTCATCTATTTATTCAAAATTCAAATAAGAGAAAAGAGATTTATGTAATGACACAGTAAGATTTTGTGTTTCTGTTCTTCTTTCCTTCCTCCTCTTCTTATTCCTCATCATCCTTCTTTTTCTTCTACTGCTTTCTATATGTAGAGTTAGAATGGTTTGTAGGGAAGATAATGTTATTGCCTCTCTCCTACTCAGGATTTGTCAAAGAGGGATTTAGTAAGCTTAGAATATACAATTTACAGAGACATTTGTAAAGTGTTATAAATATTCAAATCACCTATATTTAATTATGGAAAGTATCTTATAACATATGCATACATATACACATATTGCTCATCTGTGACATAAAGCAATATCTAAATTATGTATGTTAAATAAAACCTGCACACATTTAAAATCTCCTTTTTAAAGAAGCTACTTTAATCTTCCAAAGTAGTGAAATTCCTCAAGAAAAGCAACTTTTATAATTTTATTTAATGTTTACAAATATTCCATCTCTTTCCCTGTTGGTTTTTTAAGTTTAGTTTGGATAGTTCAAACTAGAGTATCTCTCTTAAAAACCTCTACTGAGAAGTCATTAAAACTTGCCCACTGTGCTTCTGCAAACTGAATATGATTTTGTGACCTTTCTATTTCACTTATAAAAAAAATTCAATCTGTCTGAAATCACTAGCTTAGTTCTCCTTTTTTCTTTATCAAAATCCTCTCTATTGACCTCAGTTGGTTTGACCCTCACCCACATGCAGTCTGATTAATACCAAAGTGGAGCTGCATTAAGCATTTGCTTTGACAGGCTCATTATTTTTCCTCTTTGTTATTTTTCTTTGAGTCTTTTTTGATATGTATGAATTCGTTGAAAACTGACAAGAGGCTTATGGTGATCTTGTGCCCCCCTAAATAGGCTTTTATTTATGCAATTTAAAATGCTACAGCAATATTAGAATATATTCACCCTTTTTACTTTGAAAACATAATCTATTTATTCAAAAAAATCAAATAAAAGGGAAGAGATTAATTGGAGGTCATGTAACTGTATCTTTCCTTGGGAACAACATACCGAACCTTTGTAGAAAAGCTGTTTACAGATGATTTCCGCAGCCGACTGATCTGCTTCTTTATAGTTCTCTCTTAATTAACATAAATATTAAATACAAGGATGCATGCACAAATAGTAAATATTTCAGTTACTTCAAATAATTCAAATATTCTGTGTGGCAATTCAACACTAAATGGCATCCCTGAAAAAAATTCTACCATTTTTGAAAGCTCAGTCATCAGAAATGTAAAGCTATACATTTACATATATCCTCATACTTTATATGTGATGGGGAAAAAGAGGATATATGTAAATGTATTTATGTATAAATATTTCCAGGAAAACTCTGTCATACATGATATAACTTGACATATCTTACTCCCCAAAGCATGTTGGTATGGTTGTTGAATAAGCAAGAGGAAAACATAGAAATTATAAGTCAGTGATAAACAGGATCTGCAAAAATTTGCATACTGTTGCAAGCAACGATGACAGAATCATATATGCAGTATTTTCTTTTTTTCTTACCACTGAGTACTAAAGTCTAATTAGGAATATTAAAGTATGTTTGTTTCTTTATTTTGCAGATAATAGTTTAGACATTGAATTTAACATCACAGATAATTAGGGGGCAGTTGGCGATACTTTTCTGGATTTTACTAAAATAATTTTCCATTGGCACATTAAAGGTGTGAAATATTTTTTAATATTAGATTTATTTTGCTAACATAAAAACCTACTCTTACAAAGAGCTATATAACAAACTATTTATTAGTGTTTCATGTTTTTCAATATTATTACTTATAAAACAAGCTGTAAAAAAAAAACAGCAAATAAGCTGGGCTTTGGAATCAGACATTCCAACTTCATACTATCACTTGCCTGTCACTGAACAAGTTACTAAACTTCTTTGAGCTTACATTTCCTCATTTGTGAAATAGAAATGAATAAAATAGTTTATGTGTAAGTTATTTAGCATAGTGTCCGGCATATGAGGAAGTCTCAATAAAGAGTGATATTAATAATCATTGTGTGATTGACACTCACTAGCATTAGTAACTAGGATGATAACATCACATAGAAGAAAGGAATCAGAGTCCATACTTGTTATTTTTGTCAATCTTGTTCTATTATGAATCAATAAGAGCCGCTTATGAAATGAACATTCACGCTTTAGCATGTGCATCTTACATCTGTAGAATCTTTCCACAAGATATCTTTTTTTTGTAAATAAACATATACATAATTTGTTATTTACTTGTAATAAGGCATTTAGCATGCAACTTTACTATTGAAACAAAGCAACGTTAGGGTTTTAAAATGTTCCTTTTAATGACATAGTGTCTAAGGAAGATAAAAAAATTAAGAAATTAAAGACAATGAAATAAGTATCCCACAATGATCCTATTAAATTATCATTTATGCCCATTGTAATTTTTTATTATTTACTTAGGCACAAAGAAGTGATTTCCCAACCAAAACACTAAGGCAGCAGCTGAAAACGAGAAGCACCCTCAAAATCCTCCCTTTTACTTCCCCAATTAGATTAGAATAAGAATTTTGAAGGAATTTCTGCTCATGAAGTGGCCTGACATGATACACATGGTTACATTTTATCATATTCTGTCTCTCCCAGTGCTAAGTTTCATTTCTGCCTCCGAGATATTCAGGCTTCAAAATGTGTAGTTACAAGTGATCAAATTCATCGATTAGTTTCAAAGAACATAAAATATTAAGTGAGAAATTGGACTGGAAATTGGAATGAGAAAATGAACAGAGAGGTAGTACATAGTCTGGACTAGAGGCTCTGAAATAAAGCCTGAGTTCAAACACTGGGTCTAGCATTTCAAATTTGTATGACTTTGGGCAAGTCTTTGCATCCCATAAACCTTAACTTCCTTACTCTTAAATGTGAATGTGGATAATAGGAATGCTCAAATCATAAGTTGGTATACGAAAAAATGCCTGTGAAGTGGCTAACACGGTGCCTGCTGTATAGTGAACACTCACTGAATAAAGGTTCACTGCACTATTAGAGTGGCAGCAATAAATCTTTCCTCCAAATAAGAGAAAATGCAAATATTAGGGGCCACACATAACAAAACATGTTGCGATCATTCAATGTAATATTCACACTGAAGTAAAAGGAAATAGTTTTAGAGCACCTGTTCTTGGAAGATGACTTGTTCCTCGGATCCAATCTCACATTTCCTCTAATGATTGATGAAGCATAATCTAAATTTCTATTAAGTCCTTCTTTCCACTTTAGTCATATTTAGTAAATGAATGCTTTTAAAAACAAATTTGATAAAAAGGTCTAAGCATATTTTTTTAATTTAATGGTTCCTACTAAGGAAATAGATAAACTAATATTTATTGTGTATCAATGAGGAGTTTATTGGCTTTCTTTGAAGTGTGCTTTATAATAAAACTGCAATATATACAAAATCCTGCAAAATAAAATTTTTTAGCTCCATGGCGTATTGAAGAAACCAAGGCTTAGGTGAAGCATTGTTACAAGGTAACATAGTAATAAATAAAGGTCTGTAAGTTCTTAGAAAATAAATCATTACTTAAGGTCACTGAATTTTCACATATGGATAAAATCCATTGCTAATCCCAAACTAATTAACTAATTTTTCTGCTTTTCACTTCATTCACTTTTTTTCCTACAAGTGAATTGATCTGAAAAAGTGATATCAGGTAAAAATGTCCTAAGTGACATGAAGAATGTAAAAATGTAATGCTTTATCTAGACAAGCATCTCACAATCCATAATACAGATGAGATATTCAAAGACTGTAACTTAATTAATAAATGTCTCTCGTACAGTAAGAATCTGAAAATATCAAAACCAATGTGAAGTATTGTGAAGTGGACTATTTGCCAGGACATCCAAAAATAATTAATAACCTCCTGAGGGTCTGGTATAAACAGCATATAAATTCATTATACTTTGAATTCAAAATTTGGACTGATAAATAAATCTCAAAATCTATGGTATGATCAAATAAAACTATTTGATTTCATTCACATTTAACACTTAGACTATGAATTTATAGATATAAATTAAATTTTTCTTTAGATCATCAGAAATGTATTATCATAGGCATTAATTAAAGTTTAAAATCAAAGTTTTTCAAATCAGTTGGTTAGACCCCTGGCATCCATTAAACTATTTATTCTAGGTACTTACAAGAACTGACTGAGAAGCCTATGAGGCAGGCACTTTTATTAATCCCATTTTACGGATAAGTCACAGAGCATTAAGTAGCTTATCCAAGGTCAAACAACTAGTATGTGGTGAACCAGAATTCAATTTAGGCAGTGCAGCCCCAGAACCTATATTCTTTGTCAAAGTATTGTGCTGCCTCTTATAGAGCAAATTAGAGCTAAAAATAACCTCAGACTGTCTGAGATAAAGTATTACAATGCTGTTTATCTTGTTCTGGTGAAATACTACATTCTACAGATTCAGATATTAGAATATTCATAAAAGGAGTTATTTCAAAACCCAGTTTTTAGACACATAGGTAGCTCCCTAAAATCATAATGGTATGAGGCAATGTATAAAACATTATGATTAAGTTTTATTAGTCATTCAGGAAACATAAGCATACATATCTACACATATGTATGGGCATGCTCTTGCACACACACACACACACACACACACACACACTATAATACTGGCATAAGCCCTGAGCTTATCAGTTCCCACAGCACTGAGTTATTTGAAACAGTAGATGAAGGAGAAAGAAGGCAGTTTTATAATCTGATAAAAACAAATAGTAAAGAGAAGATACTCTTTAATTATTTTCCAAGGTAACAGTTTATGGACTTGGAATCTATAAATAGGGGTATTAAGGAGTCTAAGCTCAGGAAACAAAAGAGAAATTAATGCTGCCACTTCTGAAAAATGAATGTAAATCAAATGAAAAAAAATCAGCTAGAAACAGAAAAAAAGTTAAAGAAATTGTATTTATGTTGATTACATATATATAATATATACTACAAATCTATAATTACTAGAGTCTAAAAATGAAGATATTAAAATATAAATTCCTAAATTTAGATTTCTATGAATTGATTAATATAATTAAATATAACTATATACAGTTACTTATATATTTTATTATCTTAATAATTAGTATACATCTAATTAATTCTAATATGGGAAGCTAAGAGTGTTTAATGGCATATCATTAATAGGCTTAGGATATATTTAATTCATCCTACATATTTAAAATAAATATCATAAACCTAGTAAGAATTGAACAGGCAGTAAATTTTCATTTCTTTTACAGAAAACAAACTTACTATCAAAAATGATCAAAGATGCAATTGCATTATGCTTGCCAATGAGACATGACAGAAATTACTAAAGTAAAACTAAGCAATTACTTATGAAATTAATAAAGGATTACCACCTCTTCGTTTTTGTTTTGTTTGCATACTATTAGAATTTATTTGCTACGATTCTAAAGGATCAATCTAAAATGTAGCCACAAGTGCTTTTTCATCAATGTCTTCCACACAATAAATTGTTCCCAAAAAACAGTATAAAGAGAATGATAATATTCATCTCTTGTAGGGATATGTAGACTAAGTTTCTTTTTTATTTATTTATTTTATAGACAAGGTCTTCGTCTGTCACCTAGGCTGAAGTGCAGTGGTCTATCATAGCTCACTGCAAATTTGAACTCCTGGGCCCAAGCAATCCTCCTGCCTTAGCCTTCCAAGTAGCTAAGACTACAGCTAAATACCAGACCCAGCTATTTTAATTTTTTTAGTATAGCTGGAGTCTCATTACGTTGTCCAGGCTGGTCTTGAATACCTAGCCTCAAACAATCCTCCTGTCTTTGCCTCCCAAAGTACTGGGATTACAGATGTGAACCAGTGTGCCTGGCCAGTTTTTTAACTAAGATTAGCTTTTCAATGTTTTTCATCTTTGTAATCAACTTCTGTTTTTGAAAGATTCACTTGGTTAACCAATAAATGCTGGGAGTGTTTTAGGCATAAACTGTAATAGAATGAAGTTTTACTAATGGTCTGGTGCGATATCATAATTAGGTCTAGACATAATATTCTTCCACAGTTTCATCAGTTCATGCAAGGAAGTGAAGTAGCAATGCATCAAAACAAAACTGAAAATATGAGTTCTTATGCTTTTATTTGAAAAAGCAAATAAACCTCTGTATTTTTCATTGTGATATCATTTAAATGCTTTCATCTCTTTATGACTGTCAGAGCTAGTGCAATGACAAAAGACAGCTGTCAAGGTCAAACTATGCAGAAGAAAATAGGAAAACTGAGTAATACGTGGCTAGCTCAGGTAAAATAACTAGTAAAATCACACTACCACATTCACTAATGGCTCTATCACTTTTCCCTTTTTGAGTGTGAAATATAACTCTCTCATATACATGAAATATATTGAATATAAAATTAAAAGAATAATTTAAGAATAAATCTCCATTATTCGTAATTCTAAATTATATACTCCTTTGTTACTTGAATAAATAAAAAATAAGTCTTGATTTTGGGGATTTATCATTATAACCCACTAAAATTAAATAATCATATTTATGAGTGCTCTGAGATTCAAATGGCATTTAAATCATATCACGAGTGCATCTAGTTCAATTTAATTACTAATTTGCAAGAGATTGAAATCCAGACATTGAGATAAAAGTGCATAAATTCATATTCAAATGTAGTTTCTCATAGTATAAAATGCATATGGTATAAACTTTATAAGGGAAACGCTTCTTTAATAGCATCAAGACAAAATATGCAATAGCTTTTACAATATATTACATTACATTTTCTCTTTTTAGAGAGGAAATATATGGCATAATTACATAATGAGGCAAAAATATTACATATACACAAAATTTTATATAAATTAATTTCCAAACATGTTTACCTTAACATTGACTTCCATTCACTCATTTTCTCTATTTTATTATCACTTTCTTAATTTTATTTTTCACATCCTTCTACTACAATGTATACTCTCTGCATCTATTCTAAGAACCTTCTTTTAAGACTATTCTGGATTATACCTTCTCATTTTACCCCACCCTTGACTTCTATTACTAAGGGCTAAGAGTATAATGTATATTCATAATCCCAGAGTTTGTCTGATAAGGATGAGCCTCATTTATGGACAAATTGTGCTTCACTAAGCAAAGCTTACACACAATGTAATCCAAATAGGGTCCCAAACTTGCAGGGATATATCTGAAGGCAAAAGTTCTTCAAATCAATGGGAGACTTCATACCCTACATTCAAGAAGGATGCCAAAAGCCAGAATATAACCAGAGAAGATAAGAAACTATTTCTCTAGGTTGATAAAAGGAGGTGGAATTTTATCATGTTATAAGTATTGAGGTGCATGATGGCTTCTGGGATAAATGTTCTAGTTAGAAAGAATGAACAAAGTTTCCTTTAATGGTGTAACAGCATCTAGCCTAGAATACAATACAAAAATACCCTTCAAGGACAAAATATAATTTATAGAAGTGTTTTCTTTGGCCTACATTTTTTTAATTGAATTTTTTATTGCATTTTAGGTTTCGGGGTACATGTGAGAACATGCAAGACCGTTGCATAGGTACACACATGGCAGTGTGATTTGCTGTCTTCCTTCCCATCACCTATATCTGGCATTTCTCCCCATGCTATCTCTCCACAACTGCCCACCCCCAACTGTCCCTTCCCTATTTCCTCCTGACAAACCCCAGTGTGTGGTGCTCCCCTCCCTGTATCCAGCATTGATTTTTAATGCTTGAGGGAATGGTATGAAGTCTTAAATTTACTTCAATTCTACCACTACTGATTGTCCATGACTGGCACAATCTACTTCACTTGTTTACTATTTACTGAGTTTAGTTATGTCTAATTTATAGCAATAAATTTTCCACTGTGTTCTGTGAAGCCTTGGGTTTAACAGAGAAGTCTCTGGAGTTCCCACCAGAGAGAAAGAAGGAGGAGATAATGGGGCATTGAAGAACTCAGCTTATATTCATTGTATATATAGGCTGTGTATAATTTTATTTGAAAAAGAGTACATTGCTTCTTTAAAGAAAAAAAAGACATTTTGCAATTGCTGTGCTAAAATGCAGTTTAATTTCATTATTGGGGTCTGATATAGAGATCATCTTCCTGAAAAAAATGTTATGAAAAGACCATTTTTACTTGCATGACTAATTCTCTTTGGATTGATTCTGAAAAAGAGTAGCCTTTTACTGACTTCCTTTACATAGAAGATGATGTTGAAGTTGAAGGGGTGTGTGTGTGTGTGTGTTTTAATGTGTATTCCTGCATGTATAAACCACAAATATATCTGATTCTACTAGATTAACTGTTTTAGTTTAATTCTTTCTAAGTAACTGAGGAATATTTCAGAACTGAAAGGAACCTTAGATGTTCAGTGGTGCCCAACAAGTATAAATAAACTTAATTAAGTTCTAGTCAAGGGGGATGTTAATAAAGAAAAAATTTTTTGTGGAACAATTCTTTGTCAGGAACTATTTTATACACAAACAAGGTAGTTAAGAATTCCTTAGGGTGACTGAAAAAAAATCTCATAGCCTATGTTTCCCAATGATCTTTCTACTGGGGATGTTAAAACAGTCCAGTTTAGAATCCCAGGTTATCATTTAAAATTGAACATGGCCAAAGCTCTAGGTTCAAAGTGTTGGTCTTTTCCACTAAATAAGCACCTATCAGGTAATTCATAACTTAATCAGTGAATATTTTGAGAGTATTTAGTAATTTTACCCATTTGACATGTGAATATTAAAACTAACTTATTACTGGTTACTTTCATGTAGCTGTAGTATATGTAGAACATACAAGTTTTATTGAAAGCCTGGCTTTGTTCTGTCTGTGAAATTATTTAATTTGCTTTTTTTTTTCAAAATAAGTGGCAAAGATGTTTACGCTATAATCATCTATTTTTCTACCTTTGCTATAAGCAAACATATTTTCCAAATTTTCAAAAAATATGTGGTGATTCTCAAATTTGTTTCCTAAAAATAAAGACCAGGATATGAACTTTAAGAATTTGAAGTCTAAGGTGTCCAAAAAGTCAGTAGACCTAGGTTAAGAAATTATAAATACATAGTTACAGTACATTCTTAGGACAACCTTATTCAAACATAATGCATTTTCTTTGAGATTGACAGGAAATTGTAGATATTTCAGGTGAGAAAAGTTAAAATTTCTGTTTTGTACATACCTTATATGAAATGTAAGAGGGATTACAAGTAAATATTCCATTAAACAAGATATTTTTATCATTAACTTATATATTTACTATCCTAGATAATGATATATGCCAGTGGGTCATTCAACATTAGAAATTCAATAAAACGCCAGGTTACTTACTACTGGATTTATAAAATAGAAAAAAACTCTACGTATACAGTTACACTAAACTTTTGGTGGCTGCCCTAAAAGATGGTGACATTCACCAATATGAATTTAAAAACAGTGATTAGAGACATTGTGGCAATATTCTCCTTGCATTACACACAGACGTATCTACCCAAGATTGATACAGCAGAATTAAGAAGTAAACCCTTAAAATAACATTCAAAAACAACCATCATTTTCTCTAACTTCATTTTGCTCTGAAATTTTTTATTTCCAGTGATAATGGGGAATATAGGGAATTTGAGTAGGGATAGAAAACCAACAAAAGGCCGTTTTGCGGAGTAGACGTGCCAAGTTTATTATCTTCCTATTTAAAACTGTCAGTTTACTGCATATATTAAACAGATTGAAAGTTCAAGCTCCCTGATATCCAGGTGGCCATTTATTGCCAAAACTGATAGTTTTGCTAAAATGAAGACATTACTTGATTTATAGCAGGTGAAAATTAGGAAAAATGAACAGGTGGATTCCATCTTTTAGGTGTGATGTTTCCCCTCTAAGGGAACATCCCTGTTCCTCCTTTTCCCAAATCTAGAATCTGAGTATAGAAAGAAGCAGATTTACCTTTGTGCAAGTAAAGTGAGGGGCTTCTGGCTGGGTTTCCATGCTGTCTCTAGTTCTTACTTGCTACAAATGAGATGTCATTCATCCCGTAAGGTAACGGGCACCTGAGGGTTTATGTGAGTGGTGCCATTTGGATCTGTTGAAATATTTTGCTGTAGTCTACCCTCTTGTCTAATCCCGGCACCTTCTGTCTCAGTTGTGGCACTGAAGAAATTCTGAACTCTTGTACACACCAAAAAAAGGTAGTAGTAGCAGTTAATTCTGAGGAGACAGATGTGGTCTTTTTAATTCAGTTTTTCTCTTCTTATTCTTTTAAGCTTCACTACCCAGGACCAGAAAGGGTTTCCCCATTTCTGCCTTTTAAATTACACCCATGATTCACATAAAACTGAATAAGATAAGCTACTTTTCAGCTTCTTAAATTGCCGATCATTCATTCTACTGCCCCAAATTAAAACTGAGCAGTTTAACTACCATATATGCATGGTAGAGTGACCATATATGTAAACAGTACAGAGTTGTCACTTAACTCCATGCAATTTTATTTTTACCAGAAAACTATATTTCTGAAGAGACCATTCAGGTAATAAAGTAATTAGAGAAAGACATGGGGGACAGACATGAAAATACAGTATTTGCCTTCTGAAAGGAAGAGATTATACTCAAGATGTCTGCAACCACCAAAGTTAAGGATTAAAAAGGCCACCCACCAATTCTCTTTGCTAAGTTTGAGAACAAATTGATATAAGCAGATTTCCCTAGCTCCACCACAAATTGTAAGATTCTAGTATCATTGTATTCTTTATATTTGGTTTGAAATAGCAAACGTGAAAATATAGTCCCTGGCAGGGATGAAATGTTCGAAAACCGTTTGTTTTTATATTTTCTGTATATTTTGCCTGCCATCTATCTAACCACCTATGCATCCATCTAACTATTCTACTTTTGATTTTCTTTCTCATTTTGCCTAACCCTGTACTTCTGCCTTCCATTTGCTCAAATAAGGAAATCAAGGAAAGGTGGCAAAATGGAACTTGGATCATGGTTTCATATAATAAAATAGGTGAAATTCTATAGCTGGGACAATGCCTTACAAAAAGCTGCCCAAGTAAGGATCCAAGAAAACAAAAAGATAGTTGACTGACCAGAAACCAATCCAAGTTGCCTGTTCTAAATTTTTTTAAAAAAAAGAAAAGGAAAAAATGGGAGAGTAATGGTTAATTTTTTACTTCAGTACTTACACTTTTAAGAAATATAATTTTTATTATTTATGCTATTTTCTGTTATAACTAATACAAATGTTTTAAATGACTCCACATGGCATTATAACTGTTTCATAAATCCATGATTAAGCTGTATTAGAAACTTGAAAGATCTTATTAGATACTTAGAAATCCAAATGAGGCAAATCTAGAAATCCTAATGTTATACAAGTATACACATATCCTTAAAAAGTTTTGAGCCGAGCAATGTGCATACTTTGGTGGCACATAGTAATGCAATGGGAAATATGATTGATTTACTAATAGTTTAAAGACTGTTGGATGTACAAATCTAGTATAAAACAAGAGCAAAGGTTTTAAAAAGTCTTGAATTAGCCATACTACTGCTCTTATATTCCCTCCCCTGCTTTTTCAAATTCTTCTGACACTAAAATAAATTACTTTATAAATCTAACAAACTCCAGTTCTACTGAGGGATCTCTAAAATATTACTTGCCTCAAAAAGAGCTCTCCCCTTTCTCTCAGACTCAAGAAAAGCAGTTGGAAAAGTAAAATGGTAAAACATTGTTTCTTCATACCACTGGAAAGAATCATTTGTACTTTTCAAATTCTCTTTAAAGATTTCAAAAAGTGTTTGCTCTTCCAACAGCCTCAGAAGCTCTGTGTATTGGAAGGGTATAGGACACAATAGGGAGTGGAAGAGCATTATGTAGAATGCATGCCTGAGTTCCTTATCCATTCATTTCCTTCTGCCTGACATGTTTCCCCACCCCCTCACAAGCATCCTTTCAAAAAAATGTTAAATGTCACTTCTTCAAAGAAGCCCCTCTGACAACTGAAACAAATCTAGGCCTCCAGTTACATGCTTTCCTGCCAAATGCACTTTCCTCCACAGAAATCACCCCAGCTTTAATTGGTCATCGTCTGTGAAATAACTGGCTCTGTCTCTTTCCCATATCATACTCTTGGCTGCAGCAGGTGGGCAGAGACTAAGCACTCACTACTGCACCTGATGTTTAGTAGCAAGTCAATGAGTATCAATGAGTAAATAAAGAGAAGGTAAAATATTCATGGGGTTAACATATAGAGGATGTCTAACATGGACAAATTACACTTTTTCGTGTCCCTCTATCACCAAGTGCATGCTAGAAGAATCAGCTTCACCAATAACTACTAAGAGTTCTTGCATGGAGTATAAGCATGTTCCTCCCACAGCAATCCAAAGTGAACCCTGTACAACCTCACCTCCATCAAGAGGGATTAAGACAGAGCCATTTCTTTGAACTCACCTCTGCTTATACTCCAACACTCACAAGTTTTCCAGAGTGCACTCTGGCATTCAGCAAATGTCCTTCTATGCTCAGTCTCTTATGTGAACATTCTACTCACCTTCCACATTTAACAGATAGTTCCTGAAGATGGTGCTTCCTCCACCATTTTTAGCAGTGGTAGTTATTTATTCCAACATCATGGGATACTGACTCTCTTTTTCTGTCATTGCCCTTTTCACACCATTTTTCTCTATTCATCTCTAAACTCTAACATGCTTTAAAAGCTCAAAATCTCCTTAAGATGATGAGCAACTTTAGCAAAGTCTTAGGATACAGAATCAGTGTGCAAAAATCACAATTATTCCTGTACAACAAAAACATTCAAATAGAAAGCCAAATCAGGAACAAACTTCCATTAACAATGGCTACAAAGAGAATAACATACCTAGGAATATAACTAACAAGGGATGTGAAAGACCTCTTCAAGGAGAACTACAAACTACTGCTCAAGGAACTAAGAGAGGACACAAACATATAGAAAAATACTCCATGCTCATGGTTGGGAAGAATCAATATTGTGAAAATGGCCATACCACCCAAAGTAATTTATAGATTCAAGGCTATCTCCTTCAAGCTACCACTGACATTCTTCACAGAACCAGAGAAAACCACCTTAAACTTCAAATGGAACCAAAAAGAGCCTGTATAGCCAAGACGGTCCTAAGCAAAAAGAATAAAGCTGGAGACATCACACTACCTGACTTCAAACTATACTACAAGGCTACAGTAATCAAAACAGCATAGTACTGGTCTCAAAACAGCATAGTACTGGTACCAAAACAGAGATCTACAACAATAGAAAAGAACAGAAGCCTCAGAAGTAGTACCACACGTCTACAACCATCTGATCTTTGACAAACCTGATAAAAACAAGAAATGGGGAAACAATTCCCTGTTTAACAAATAGTGTTGGGTAACTGGCTAGTAGAGTGCATAAAGCTGAAACTGGACCCCTTCTTTACACCTTATATAAAATTAAACTCAAGATGGATTAAAGAGTTAAACATAAGACCTAACACCATAAAAACCCTGGAAGAAAACGTAGGCAATACAATTGAGGACACAGGCATACGCAAAGTCTTCCTGACTAAAACACCAAAAGCAATGGCAACAAAAGCCAAAATAGACATATGGGATCTAATTAAACTCCAGAGCTTCTGCTCAGCAAAAGAAACAATCACTAGCGTGAACCAACAACCAACAGAATGGGAAAAAATTTTTGTAATCTACCCATCTGACAAAGGGCTAATATGGAGAATCCACAAAAAACTAAAACAAATGTACAAGAAGAAAACAAGCAAACCCATTCAAAAGTGAGCAAAGGGTATGAACAGACACTTTTCAAAAGAAGATACTTATTTGGCCAACAAATGTATGAAAAAATGCTCATCATCACTGGTCAAATCAAAACCACACTGAGATACCATCTCACTCCATTTAAAATGACAATCAATAAAAAATCTGGAGACAACAGATACTGGAGAGAATGTGGAGAAATAGGAAAGCTTTTACACTGTTGGTGGGAGTGTAAATTAGTTCAATCATTGTGGAAGACAGTGTGGCAATTCCTCAAGGTTCTAGAAATAGAAATACCATTTGACCCAGCAATCCCATTACTGGGTATATACCCAAAGTATTATAAATTGTGCTATTATGAAGACACATGTACACATATGTTCATTGTGGCACTGTTTACAATAGCAAAGACTTGGAACCAACCCAAATGCCCATGAATGATAGACTGGATACAGAAAATGTGGCACATATACACCATGGAATATTATGCAGCCATAAAAAAGGTTGAGTTCATGTCCTTTGTGGAGACATGGATCAGTCTGAAAATCATCATTCTC
>CAUYQU010056504.1:0-55602 GCA_963574635.1 Cheracebus regulus
TTTAAATCTTTAATCCATCTGGAGTTAATTTTTGTATAAGGTGTAAGGAAGGGGTCCAGTTTCAGCTTTCTGCATATGGCTAGCCAGTTTTCCCAACACCATTTATTAAACAGGAAATCCATTCCCCATTGTTTTTTTGTATTTTTTTTTTTTTTAGTAGAGACAGGGTTTCACCATCTTGGCTAGGCTGATCTTGAACTCCTGACCTGGTATCCACTGCACCGGGCCCCCACCCTCCTTTCATGAGTTAATTAATTCTCTCTACCAACACATTACAAGCATCTAGTGCCAAGTACCAGGCACTGCACTGAAGGATATGACCATTTCTTCTCTCAAGAAACTTATGACCAGACAGACTGGGTGCGGTGGCTCATGCCTGTAATCCCAGCACTTTGGGAGGCCTAGGCGGGCGAATCACAAGGTCAGGAAATTGAGACCATCCTGGCCAACATGGTGAAACCCCATCTCTACTAAAAATACAAATAGTCCCAGCTACTTGGGAGGCTAAGACAGGAGAATCGCTTGAACCCAGAAGGCGGAGGCTGCAGTGAGCCGATTGCATCATGGCACTCCAGCCTAGGCAACAGATGAAGACTCTGTAAAAAAAAAAAAAAAAGAAACTTAGGACCAGTGGGCAGGCTATAGAGTTTACTAAATAACTACAGTTTTTTAAGACTGGGTGTGGTGGCTCATGCCTATAATCTTAGCACTTTGGGAGGCTAAGGCAGGAAGATCATGAAGTCAGGAGTTCAAGATGAGCCTGACTAATATAGTGAAACCCTGTCTCTACTAAAAATACAAAAATTAGCCAGGCATGGTGGCTCGCACGTGTAATCCCAGCTACTCGGGAGGCTGAGACAGCAGAATCACTTAAACCTGGGAGGCGGAGGTTGTAGTGAGCCGAGATGTGCCACTGCACTCTAGCCTGAGTACCAGAGACTCCATCTCAAAACAAAACAAAAAGCAACAACAAAAAAACCCCTACAATTGTCTTTTTTAGCTTTTAAGATATTTAATTCAGCATTCCACTAACATTTTAATGCTATTTAAATATTCAATTAGATCTATCATTTTCTATAGCTACTTTATTAACAAATGTTGATTCTAAGTTATAAAAAAGGCCCAATTCATAAGATGTAAAGGTTTCAGAAATTACTTATTGTAGTAGTATTTATACATAAGATTTTAGCCTATCGTCATTTTATAAAGATGACTGCTAAGATTTAATTAATATTAAAAAAAAAAAAAAATCCATTATACTATGGTGAGTTTTTATGACCTATACTTACCACTACAAATTTCCATAAATGTAGCAGTTAGTAAAGCTTGTTTCTTAATGAAAAATAATGCCAGACAACAAAATAAAAAAAAATGGCACTTGAAGAAAATAATTTCTATAGTATGTTTGAAAATTGGCATAGTAATTTTTTTTTTTGAGATGGAGTCTCACTCTGTTGCCCAGACTGGAGTGCAGTGGCACAATCTCAGCTCATTGCAACCTCTGTCGCCTCAGTTCAAGCGACTCTCCTGCCTCAGCCTTCCGAGTAGCTGGAATTACAGGCACCTGCCACCGTGCCTGGCTTATTTTTGTAGTTTTAGTAGAGACAGGGTTTCACCATGTTGGTCAGGCTGGTCTTGAACTCCTGACTTCATGCTCTACTACCTGCCGTGGTCTCCCAAAGTGCTGGGATTACAGGAGTGAGCCACCATGTCTGGCCAGCATAGTATTTTTATTTATAATGTAAAAAATAAAACACACACTTTGCTACAAATATTGAAACTAAGTTAGAAAATTATTATGTAGCCAAACCCTGACTTTAAACACTGATGGCAGTCAACTGGGCTGCAGGCTGCACCCATGTGTGCAGCAAGCAGGACATGCAGGCAGCCTTGCTCACAGGGCTTCAGAGCAAGCGCACGGTCTTTCCAGTCACCGTCAAGAAGTCATCATCTGCCAGGGCACGCAGTGCTTCTTCAAACATATCTTTGGTAATTGCCTGTGGAGAAGAGAAAGAAAATAAGTATTTCACACATCAAGTCCCTCCTTTACCTGTTAGAGACACAATAATTTTAAACTACCACCCAGAGTCTTCTCCTTTTGATGGGTATACACATGCCTTACACTCTAAATCAGGAGTGGAGTGGCCAGATGGTCCATACGGTAAAGTCAGCATCTGTACAGTCCACGTTGTAATTATCAACTCTGCCCTCTCAGTGACAACACAGCCACGGAAAGTGAACTGGTGCTGAAAGCCTGCGTAGTTCTTCTCACTAAATAACTCACCTTATTTATTTACAAAAGGACACCTGAGTATTTTATACCTAAAACAAACTTATAACAACTACAAAAAGGGCATAACATTTTTTTTTTAAGACAGAGCCTCACTCTATCGCCCAGGCTGGAGTGCAGTGGTTGGATCTCAGCTCACTGCAACCTCCACCTCCCGGGTTCAAGCAATTCTCTTGCCTCAGCCTCCTGAGTAGCTGGGATAACAGGTGCCCGCCATCACGCCTGGCTAATTTTTGTATTTTTAGTAGAGATGAGGTTTCACCACGTTGGTCGGGCTGGTCTCGAACTCCAGATTCCGTGATCTGCCCACCTTGGCCTCCCAAAGTGCTGGGATTACAAGTGTGAGCCACCATGCCCAACCAGCAATTTTTTTTTTTTTTTGAGACAGTTTCACTCTGTCACCCAGGCTGGAGTGCAGTGGCGGGATCTTGGCTCACTGCAACCTCTGCCTTTCAGGTTCAAGCAATTCTCTTGCCTTAGCCACCTGAGTAGCTGGGATTTCAGGCATGCACCACCATACCCAGCTAATTTTTGTATTTAGAGTCGAGACGGGGTTTCACCACATTGGTCAGGCTGGTCTCAAACTCCTGGCCTAAAGTGATCCACCTGTCTCCGCTTCCCAAAGTGTTGGGATTACAGGTGTGAGCCACTGCGCCTGGCCGAAAATTTTAACTGTGATTATTTTTTGATGATGGGCTTATGGTTCATCTTCCTTTTCTTTAGTCTTATCTATATTTATTTTTTAATAAATAAGGAAAAAAACCCAAAAGCATAAGGAAAAGGAGAAAGCTCTATCAAACAAAAAATACATATAAACACTTACTATGTCAGATTGCCCCCGAATGTCTTCAAAAAGTTGCTGGTATTTTAGAGCTGGTATTTTGCCCTTAGATAAAATAAGCTTTTTCAATGCTTCAGCTAATTCTTCTTTCCGTTTACGAGAGGTGGCACTCATCCCTGATTTGAAAAGAAATCAATGAAAACATTTTTGCTATGTTTCAAATTCTCAAAAATATTCCTTTGGTAGTACTGCCTAGAAGGGTAAGGGGACAGGGGCTGAGTACATTTGAAAGGAATAGTTGTGAATGATTCCAAATTTTCTCTAAGCCACTAGTTGTTGCTGATTAGAAACACACAACTTCTATAAAATCGGTTAACACAACTGGCCAGACAGCCAAGGAGACAGAATTTCCTTAAACCTATATACAAAACTCTGTGTGTATTAGTGAATATTTTTATTAAGAGACGATTAAGAGGCAACTTTCATCAGATTCTCAAAGGGGTCCTAATCCAAAGAAGGTAAAGAACTTCTGTTTCAAATGATTTAACTATTAGCTTAAATCCAACATATGAACTACTCACATATTGAAATTATTTTCAAAAGCTTTTCCGTTCACTGAGAATAACGCACCTGTAGTAAGAATAGATATGTCCACGATGCCAGTCCGGGGGTCAGTTGCAGACTGCTTCAGAGCTTCCCGATGGAGGCGTTTGGCCTCTTCCACATCAATGGCTTCAACTTGGTTAGAAAATCTTACTTTAGCATGGGCTTCTGCTAAGCGGATTAATGATTCTAGCTGTCGAGGGTATGCAGAAACCATTCCGCGGCTACTGCCAATCTTCCTCATATCTACGTAAGCCTAATGTAGGTAGAAAAACAAAAGCAAACCTCCTTGGTGACAACTTTAGTTTTGTGGTTGAATTTTGAACACTCAGGCTTTCGTTAAATAAACTAAACTCAGATCTGGCCCTGGGCCCCAGAGCTCATCAGATTTTTAAGTCTACAGAAATTTCTACCGAAATCCCAGGAGAAGACTTCAACGTCCAGTGTGCAGTGGTGGGTGAACATATTACAACTGAGAGACACTCGGGAAGACTTCTTGGAGAGGGTGGCATCTTACGTAGCTTTAAAGAACAGAGACAGGCATGGTGTGACAGAGGAAAGCGATGTGGCATGTGGGGAGAGGAGCAGGCTCTGAGGACTCATAGGGCCAATCAGGGCCTGTCTGAGAAAAGTGCCCAGGCACAGTAATCCTGGGCTACACCCCTGGCTAGGGTCCACTTGATGGGACACATAAGGATTGCTAGGAGAATGTTGAAAGGTAAGTTGGATCAACTTCACATATACGTGACACAGTATTATTTCTTCATGAACCACCCCCAAGACTATGACACATAAAGTCTGCAACTTTCATCTTAGCATTTTTGGGAGCTCAGTTAGGATGTAAAGTTCATCAAAGCACCAGGAACCTGTCTCTACTAAAAATACAAAAATTAGCTGGGAGTCATGGTGGGCACTTGTAATCCCAGCTACGTGGGAGACTGAGGTAAGAGAGTTGGTTGAACCCAGGAGGTGCAGGCCGCAGTGAGCCAAGATTGCGCCACTGCACTGCAGCCTGGGCAAGAGAGCCAGACTCTGTCTCAAAAACAAACAAAAAACAGTATGTTATTAACAAAATTATGTTTTTATAATTTAGTTTTTTACCCATCAGCAGGAAAATAATGTTTTAAAGGAGATGACTGGGCAGTCATATTAATGCTGTGGGCTACAGGCACAGTAAGCCTTTTCTCATCTGGGTTACCTCGATGAGAGCCTGGCTGGCCTCCTCACTTAGCCGTGGCATGATGGTGCTGTGCGCATAGGCAATGTAGTCCTTCAGGACTGCCATGTCCAGGAGCTCCTCCTCTGCCTGCTCCTCACTCTGGTAGTACAGTGCGACCAGGTGGTGAGCCAGACGCCTGTCGTAGGCTTCATCCTGAGGATCCAGCATGAGGAAGATCAAGTCAAACCTAAGAAAACAAAGTAAAAATACTGTTTTTTCAGCACTCTGGGAGGCTGAGGAGGGTGCATCACCTGAGGTTGGGAGTTCAAGACCAGCCTGGCCAACATGGTGAAACCCTCTCTACTAAGAACACAAAAATTAGCAGTGTGCCTATAATCTCAGCTTTTCAGGAGGCTGAGGCAGGAGAATCACTTAAACTTGAGAGGTGGAGGTTGCAGTGAGCCAAGATTGCGTCACTGCACGTCAGCCTGTGTGCCAGAGGGAGACTGTCTCAAAAAAACAAAACAAAAAAACTGTTTTCCTAGTTGAGACAACAATACACCTACAAACAATGTATTAAAGACTGCTCGAGCACCGCAGATATGCAGTCAATGTTCACTCTGTGAGCACCCCCAGAGAGAAGCATCTTTGCCTGGTGTGGAAAGGGCCTCCCTGTCCATCCACTCAACCCACTCACGCTGTGCTGTCCCTTAGGTCTGCCCGGGAACAACTAGGGACCAGTCGGATGAGTCAAGGGAAGACTTACTTCCTTTAGTGAAAGGTTACTATAATTTTGATGATGGAAAGTTTTTTTTTTTTTTTTTTTTTTTGAGATGAAGTCTCACTTTGTAGCCCAAGCTAGAGTGCAGTGGAGTCATCTCAGCTCACTGCAACCTCTGTCCCCCGGGCCCAAGCAATTCTTGGGCTTCCTCAGCCTCCTGAGTAGCTGGGACTACAGGTGCCTGCCACCACACCCAGCTCATTATTTTTTTTTAATAGAAATGGGGTTTCACCATATTGCCCAGGGTGGCCTCAAACTCCTGAGCTCAGGCAATCCACCCACCTCGGCCTCCCAAAGTGCTGGGATTACAGGCATGAGCCATTGCACCTGAATGACGATGAAAGGATTTGAATGAAAACACATTCAACTATTTTTTTGGGGAAGAAAACTATTTAAAAAAAAAGGCAAGTAATTAAAACCTAAAATCCACTTATGAGATACGTCCAATATTTGTAGTGGGGTTGAGAGTGAAGATTATGTGACTGCTCTTTAACAAATTTAACTTCTCAGAGCCTCATCTACTGTACAGAGTTGTTCTCTGTTGATTCTCAGCGGTGGCTTTAGACTAAGGGTAGTGAGTGACAGCCATATGAAAACGGCATGGGATTGAAATGTCTCAACTGGTTCAAATACAAGCGAGAGCACACATCATCCTTGCCGCGAAAACCCTTAACCAACCAAATTTGAAACATCTTGATGAGTGAAGAGTTTCCATTAGCAGTTGCTGAATCTTAGTAGCTCCTTTTCAATCTCATCCTGAATATTATACAAATGAACACAATAAAAATCTGTTTTAATACCTTGATAATAAAGTGTGAGGTAGCTGGATGTTTTCAATGGTTGTTTTTTTAGGATTCCACTGAGACTCAATGGGATTTGCTGCTGCCAGGACAGAGGTGCGTGCATTGAGCTGACAGATGATCCCAGCCTATCAGAGAAAACAGTACAGTTAGAAGCCTCTCTCTGACACTAGCAGTAACAAGCATTACCTTCGCCTGACCACCTATTAAACCTGTATTCCCTTTGCTGCGTTTCTACTGCCTGAGCCATGTTGCCTTCACTGACTTCAGCAGTTCACCTGGATAAGCCCTGTCCTCAGGTTCACGTCAAGGACTGAGTTTAGATGAGTGCATGCTATACCCACGTCTTTCTCAGAAAACAAGCACCTTGCAAGAGCTTTAGGACAAACTCAAGTTCTTTAAACACCACATCAGTGGGTTAGTAGAGTAAAAAAGACAAAACTTGATACCCCGTAGAAGACATGTAGAGATTTAGCTGAAATATGATGCGAAAAGCACTTATCAATCTCCCCAAGTTAGAACCAAAGTAGCACAGCACAGTTCCAGACGCTGTCTTTCAAGGATCCACACATTTTAAACACATCTGTGTTGACAGTGGAGAAGGCGACTTACCTTTGCAATGGACAGAGTCTGCTGTTCCATGACTTCATGCAATACAGATCTTGTACTTTCATTCATCTTGTCGAACTCATCGATACAGCAGATGCCGTTGTCACTCAGGACGAGGGCACCTGTCTGCAGGACCAGCTGCCTTGTCTCAGGGTCTTTCATTAAGTACGCAGTGAGGCCAACTGCACTGGAACCCTTCCCAGATGTGTACTGGCCCCTGGGGACCAGGTTGTACACGTACTGCAGCAACTGGGACTTGCTGGTACCAGGGTCGCCACATAGCAAGATGTTGATCTCAGCCCGGAATTTGCCCCTTCCCGTGTGACTAAAATCCTTCCTTGTCCCACCAAAGAGCTGAAGCAAGATTCCCTAAAAAATCAAACACTCAGACATGTCTGAACATTCATTTTCTGCACAGTAACTGAAATGTAGTTTAAACTTTAGATACTTTTCTCTCTTATAAAGAACTACAATTAAGAAGTCATAGGAAAGCATAAAAAGGCTTGTGAAAGTGCTTGATGTGCTCTAAGTTATCACGGACCAATTTATTAATCAGCATCTATCACTGCGCCAGAACGGTGGCCATGCAAGTCCCTATTCTGACACTGTGTGGCCTCTTCTGTTCAGAAACCTAAGTTCAGAGCAGAGATGAGGACAGACAATGCTATGAACTATCTTCGACCAATGGCAAGTCAGGTTGCCAGCACCTGCTCTAACAGGCCACAACTTGTGTCCTTTATGGCGGATGGCTCGAGGGGGTGGAATGGATGTTTATACTATTTGATCCCAAAGAACTGTAAATCCCAACCCCTGGTTTAAAATCCAGTTACCTTCTTTATATCTTCATGTTCATAAATGCTTGGAGCCAAGGCTGAAGCAAGCCTCTCATAAATGTCTGGTTTCCTGGAAAGTTCCTTAAGCAATTCCACACGTTTCTCTGAAAAAAGTTTCTGTTCTGCTTCTTCATCGAGTCCATGCAGACGTTTTGCATCCGTTTTCCGATAATGAATGACATCAATGTGGGTTTTGTAGACAGACTTCACATTACTCACTCTTGGATTGACTCGAATAGGCACTGCTCGATAGATGCCTGAGGGCACAACCAGGAGATGCACTTTTACCTTCCCATGTCTTCCTCCGAGCGGCGCAGCAACCAGCGTAGGCCACAAGTGCACTAGGGTGAGGCTCTACACTGGGCTGGCCCTGGAGGAGGTGAGCTCCACCATCTCCTCCATGACCCTCCCAAGCCCAGGACTCAGGTCCCACATTGCAAAGCTCCCACCCCCTCTGAGCAAGTGGGGAAATGGCAGCAAGAAAGGGACAAACTTGAAAGAACCCAGGTTGGCTGGGTGTGGTGGCTCACCCCTGTAATCCCAACACTTTGGGAGGCTGAGGTGGGCGGACCACCTGAGGTTGGGAGTTTGAGACCAGCCTGGCCAACATGGCGAAACCCCATCTCTACTAAAAATACAAAATTAACCTGGTGTGGTGGCACATGCCTGCAATCCCAGCTACTTGGGAGGCTAAGGCAGGAGAATCACTTGAGCCCAGGAGGTGGAGGCTGTGGTTGAGCTGAGATCACACCATTGTACTTCAGCCTGGGCAAAAAGAGCACAATTCCATCTTAAAAAAAAAAAAAAAAAAAAAAAGAGAAAGAACCCAGGTTTCTGCAAATGATAGACCTGAGGATGTGTTCATCTGCGTCCACTCGTCAGCAGTGTTCTGGAGCGGCTGCAGCTATGTGAGCACGCCTGCAGTCAGTCGCTCTGAGGGTGAAATGGACCTATTGTGCTTCTAGCTCCATGCTGGGTTCGTGGTTGTGTTCAATAAGCAGTATTTTTACTTCCCTAAGTTGAGTGTACAGAATCTCCCTAGCACTTACCTGACTGCAAGAAAATGCTAAAATCTTCCAGCCACTGAGACTAGACTAGGTCCCTGCCTCCTGCCCCACAAAAGCACACCAATCACATCCTCCCAGAAGCCAGGATCCCCACATGGAGAAGTCTCATCTGATGTTCATCTCTTCTGGATTTCAAATCAGAAGTCTTGAATTTCAGGATGATTCCGGCGGCTTTTGGAGAAAGTCTGACCCTTCCCCCTTACAGCTGTCTCAACGCAATGGCACCGAGCACTGTTCTTATTTAGAGGGTCAGTGTAATTTTTGTTTAACACAACAAATCAGTTTACACACATTCTTAGAATACACACTACTCTTCATTCCAATACAGGCTAGGGATGGACGATTATGTTTAAAGAGGCCTGTGATGATCTCACAGAATAGCATTGATACTTACTTCATATCTACACAGCACTTTCAACAGCCCCTTGGCCCCAGACAACTCTCACATGTGTATCATCACATTAACTCCACTTCGTAGGTTAGGAAACTAAAATATTGGACTAAATACTTTTTTGAAGGTTTCAGGGTGGCAGGACTGGAAATGGCGCATGTCATTCACTAAAGACTACATTCTTTCAAATTCTCAATGACTACAAGTACTTTTATAACTGAAGATTGCTAGTGACAACTGCGGGACTTTACACTGGGGAAGAAACAGGGGGAGCACTGCCTCACTGAAAACAAGAGCTGATGTATGGCGTGCCCCAGGCCCTCTGCTCCGGACCAGATCGAGGCATTCCCTGCCCATCAGTGAAGAGCTGTGCTGCCATCAACACTCCTGTGCTCCCGACCAAAATCCACTGTTCCTTCACAGAATCAAAAAGATTGCCACACTCATGTGGTGCTGTGCAAACAGCACTCTCATGGCAGCAAGAGGGGACCTGGGTCCTGGATCATCATTTACTGTGGCATCTGAGCTACAGCAGCCTATGTGTTCCTGAACCTCAGCTTCTGCACATGGAAACAAGGCGCTCTGACCTGTTTTTCTCCATAATAAATGTTAACCCTTGGCTGTACATTTGGGAAACAAGTAAAAATTGCTTAAAACTCCAGCTTTTCGGCCGGGCGCAATGGCTCATGCCTATAATCCCAGCACTTAGGGAGGCCAAGGTGGGTGGTTCATGAGGTCAGGAGTTGAAGACCATCCTGGCTAACACGGTGAAACCCCGCCTCTACTAAAAATACAAAAAATTAGCTGGGTGTGTACCTGTAGTCCCAGCTACTCTGGGAGGCTGACACAGGAGAATCTCTTGAATCCAGGAGGCAGAGGTTGCAGTGAGCCAAGATCGCACCACTGCACTCCAGCCTGGCAACAGAACAAGATTCAGTCTCAAAAAAATTAAAAAACAAAAAAACCCACCTCCAGCATTACACGACTGCACTCCAGCCTGGTGGCAGAGTGAGACTGTGTCTCAAAAAAACAAATAAATACTCCAGCACTGGTAATACTTCTCTGAGCTGCTGGCATAACTCAAAACTTTACCCATTCCAGCTGTCTGAGGCTGCTCTCTCATGATGCGAACAGTATAGACTGGAGACACACATAACTCCAGGATACTGAGACAGCAAGAGGCGAGTGACCTCATGAACCATGAGCTCCAACATTCAAGTTCAGGAAGAACTGAACAATTTCATACTGCTGGGCCATGGGACTCAGTTGAAAAGGTGGCAGATAAAGTGGGGATATACCCCACAGTCTCAAAGACATGCAGTGACAACAGGAGGCAGAACTCGCCCAACCCAGTGAAGATGGGATTGAGCCCAGTGACTCACTGAAGTGCAGCACTGAAAGCAAGACACATGTTGACATGCTGGTGCAAACCTACACTCTTACCTGTAACATTCACTCTGTCCCCAGGCTGAACCTTGTCAACGAGATCATTGTGAGCAAACAGGATGACGGTGTGTGGGGTCTGCCCTGCAGGCATGTCTTCTGGGGACTCCTGAAGCTTGATCTGAAGAGCAACAGAGAACATGTGGGCCACAGAGAGTGCAGGGGGACAAAATCTGCATGTTTGTACTGCTTTATACTCTATTTGCCACACCTTCTCTTGCAATCCCTGTTTTTGCCATGTAAGGCTGCAATACATCTCTGCATGAATGTTTGTCCATGTTTCTCATTATTTAAGAAGTTACTTCTAAATCTCCTGGGTGAAGCAGCACACTTTTTTTTCTATTTTATCTCAGCTCACTGCAACCTCCGCCTCCTGGGTTCAAGTGACTCTCCTGCCTCAGCCTCCTGAGTAGCTGGGATTACAGGAATGTGTCACCACACCCAGCTAATTTTGTGTTTTTAGTACAGACAGGTTTTTTCCTTGTTGATCAGGCTGGTCTTGAACTCCTGACCTCAGGTGATCCGCCTGCCTCAGCCTCCCAAGGTGCTGGGATTACAGGTATGAGCCACCATGCCTGAATGCTGCACACACTCTTAAGACTCACTGTCAGATACACCTGTGCACCTCACAAATCCTGCCTATGTCCACTCAGCTAACAGGTATCTGTGGTGAACCTGGCTTGTGCCGAGCCCATTCTAGGTGTCGAGGACTCCAAAGTGAACAAAGTTCCCTCCCTCATGGAGTGGAGGGGCGGGGTTGGGGGTACAGATAATACACAGAAAAGTGAGCACATAACATCTGATAGTGGCAAATACAGCAAACAGCAACAAAATGAGAAGGAATGCAGGGAGCTGCGGCAGGGATGGTGGAGATGCTTTTCATAAGGCAGGGTCGAGGAAAGCCTTCCCAAACCAGGTGCCCTTGGAGAGGCCTAAGGATGCTGGGCTTTTCTCTAAGCCACTTTGGGGCCCTGCAGGATTCTGAGAATAGGAGGCCATGTGCCTCCCTTTGTCTCCAGCTCTCTGTGCCATGCAACATTAAATGAACTGTGCACACATCGTCACCGAAAAACTCAAATCCTGTCCTCCCACATCATTACAATCACGATCAATATGCAATTTTCCACCTTCCCCTCACTTATTTCCGTATTATTTTAATAATTTCATCTTAAATTTCATGAATAGAGAGGAAAAAGATCAAACTTCTTAGACAACAAAATTTGTGAAAAAAATTCAGAAAAATTCCTCCATCCTTCACTGACGGAAAAGCTGCAGAACGACATTTAACAAAGTATTCTGATCTCAAATGTTTAATGTTTACAGTAGAAAAAGGTTTTCTTTCATGAAAATATGGTGTCTCTGACAACGCACATTGCTACTGGCAACAGCATAGGGATAGTGCCCCGAAGCAGGAGCTTTGCGTGCTCTGTGTATTCAGCCCACAGGCCACTAACGAAACCCACACCACCAGAGAGGGATGGAGCTGGATGACACTTGGGAAGCAAGGCTCAGGGTCCAAGTGACAAGTTAAAGTGGCCTTTTGAGCATACGGACAGAGGCAGAACAGAGGCAAGGTATAGCCTGGGGAGCCAGCGTGGCTGCTCACCATCTGCTTGTCGGAGAAGAGGGAGCGGTTGTGGATGAGTGCCATGCTGTGAGTGGTGTGGCAGCACCCGCACACGCTGGGCTCTGCGATGCGGCCACGGTCCATCTCCACCCGCATTGTGTGGGCGCACACTTGGCACTGGAAGAAGGCCTCCTGCATCTCGGGAATCAGCTGGGATGTCCTGATCACCATGCCACTGATGGTGATGAGCTGGTCGATATCTATGAGGGGAGAGAGATCAGCACACAGAACCTGAGGTGAAGAAGTCCAGGAATGGCTGGGATCACAGGCAGGCGCTAGGTGCCCATGAGTCTGCCTAGGGTGCCCTTTCTGTGTCCAGTCTTCTTCAGGGTACATCTTCAGGAGACTCTCAAGCCCAGCGGACCTCTGGCTCCTTCTTCCTCAGGGCCCCGGTCCAGCAGGCATCCCCTGCTCCCTTCTAGTCTGCCTACCCTGCTCTCTGCCTCCCGCCTCACTTACCCAGCCCCCTGTATATCATCCTGCTGTCTCAGGGAAAAAGCCAGATGGTTTGGACTGAGCCCTTGCCCTAACTTCTCTATGTACACTGTCTCCTCTATAGAATAGGGTGATATTAGCACCTACCTCAGAGCTGAGGACTGAATCAGTCAGTGTACCTCAAGCCTAGTAAGAGCACTTGGCAGAGAAAAAGTCTTCTATATGCCATAATCATTACTATCCATACAGGAGAACCCTGTAGATGGTCTCATCTTTCACTCTTGCTTGTTTCCTCTACGATTTGAACCTTCCCTGACATACAACTTTTCCCCTTTGAAGGTCGTACTGCCCCAACTAATTTCCCCTGCTGGTTTCAGATGGGCTACCCTGTATTGGTCTGTGGTTAGCCATTGTTAGCCGTAAAGATCACCCTATCCTTCCACTGATTCATGAGACCTCTACAATTTGGTTGTTGTTGAGATGGGGTCTTAACCTGCTGCCCAGGCTGGAGTGCAGTGGTACAATCACGGCTCACTGCAGCCTCAACCTGGCAGGCTCAAGTGAGCCTGTCACCTCAGCCTCCCAAAGTGCTAGTATTACATGCAGGAGCCAACGTGCTTGATTAATTACTTCTTTTCATTTTTTTTTAAAAAGATGGAGTCTATGTCACACAAGATGATCTCAAACTCCTGGCCTCAAGTGATCCTCAAGTCTTTAAAATCTATTTTTTTTTTTGGAGACACTCTGTCACCCAGGCTGAAGTGCAACTGTGACATTGGCTCACTGTGACCTCCGCCTCCCAGATTGAAGCACTTCTCTTGCCTCAGCCACCCAAGAGTAGCTGGGACTCTAGGGGCGTGCCACCATGTCCCACTAATTTTTGTATTTTTGGTAAAGAGGTTTCACCATGTTGGCCAGGCTGGTCTCGAACTCCTGACCTCAAGTGATTCACCTGCCTCAGCCTCCCAAAGTGCTGGGATTACAAGTGTGAGCCACTGCGCCTGGCCTTAGAATCTAATTCTAACTTCCTTCCACCTATTTACAATTCTTTCTTGCCTCCCTTGCCTTTCCTCACTTTGAAATGCAATTTGGTAATTTTTTAAATCAGTTGAATACTTGGCAATTTCTTGACTTCTACACGACGGTAATCTCCAGCCTCACTCAGGCAATCTTTGTGTAACTGCCTTGCCTCTGAAAGCTGAAACGCAAACAAACAGCGCTTTACCCCTCCCCTGTTCCCAGCATCAAGACGTCAGGAACCAGTTTCTTTTTTATTTTTATTTATTTTTTTAAGATGGGGGTTTCACCATGTTGGTCAGGCTGGTCTTGAACTCCCGACCTCCAAAGTGCTTGGATTACAGGTGTGAGCCACCACGCCCGGCCAGGAGCCAATTTCTTAAGAGAAAAAAACGATTCCTCCTCATGTTCACTGGCTATATTACTCTGTTGCTGATTTTCTGTGCCCTTAGCACATTTTATCTACAGAGATATTACTTTTTAACAGCTTTCATAGTTCAATCTTCATACCTGGCAAATATATTTGTCCTGTACTTTCACTCCTATAACCACTAACTAGGTTACAGCTTAATGCCCCATGTTTTCACTATTGCCCAAGTTTACCAACAGAACTTCAACATGCCTTGCACATTAGAACCCCCACAAACTTCAACAGTGGCAACATCTTTTGCCTCTAAAGGAACTAACAGCTCCTTATTTACTATGGAATAAAAATCTAGATTCTTTTTTTGTTTTTTTTTTTTGAGACAGGATCTCGCTCTATTGCCCAGGCTGGTCTTGAATTCCTGGCCTTAAGTAATCCTCCTGCCTTGGCCTCCCAAAGTGCTAGGATTACAGGCATGAGCCCCCATGCCCAGTCAAGTCCTGTCTCTTATAGGAGAAACTTCAGTTAAATTTTAAAAGTATAGTGGGTTCATAAGTATATAGGATAACTGAATCTGCATTATTTTGTTAATTTATAATCTGTCACCTTGACTATCACCACCAATGACTTCTTTCATAGTTTCTTGATGAAACAAGGCTATTGTCATGCAAGGCATTTTCCTTCCACAAAAGTAATCCTATGAAATACATTACCTTCTGGATTCAGGTTTCTCATATTCTTAGTCTTCAATGCGTTGAATGGTCTTACTTGAATCTGATGTTCTAAGATTGAGTCAGGGTAACGGTCAAAGAAGATCTCATTGACAGCCATGTCAAAAGTTGGAATAACTTCCTGTAAAATAAATTATCAAGATGCCAGGATGTATATTTATTCATATCTCAGTATTAAACACAATAAAAGCATGTTAGAGTAGCAAAGCATAAAAACAAGACAACATGGCATGCCCCGAAATGTTACCCTACAGAATCATTCACATGCTGTTTTCAAATTTAGGTATACTCAACTATCTACTTCTGCATATTCTCATTTGGTTTAATTTGACAATTTACATGAAAGTGCCTTCTCGACCACGCATGGTGGCTCACACCTGTAATCCCAACACTTTGGGAGGCCAAAGCAAGTAGATCATTCGAGATCAGGAGTTTGTGACCAGCCTGGCCAACATGGTAAAACCCCATCTCTACTAAAAATACAAAAATTAGCTGAGCGTGGTAGCATGTGCCTGTAATCCCAGCTACTCGCGAGGCTGAGGCAGCAGAATCACTTGAGCCTGGGAGGCAAAGGTTGCAGTGAGCCAAGATCACGCTACCGCACTCCACTCTGTGCGACAGAGTAAGACCCTGCCTTAAAAAAAAAAAAAAAAAGTGCCTTCTTGATGTACATTGGCATATTTTATGCTTTCTATTAGAAGGAGAAAATATTTTTATCTCCTACTTTCATTATTTCCCCTCCATAATGAAATGATACCAAAGTAACTTAAGTCATACTTATTCAAATTTGTTAACATACATTTCCCATCTTATAGATGAAGAAACAGCTTTTGGTTGGCTATGGAACTTGACCAAGGATATGCAGCTAGTAATCAGCAAAACCAAGACTAAAAAACCAAGTCTGCTTTCCTCCAAAGCTTACACCCAGTCAACAGAGCTGATATTTCATTAATAAAAACGAATCTGAGGGCTAGAAGTAAAAGTCTACAGTACAATAAATATATTAAAGCAGGAAGTATGCAATGCATTTAAAATATTTCCACTTAAGACAACTTCTTCATGAAATCCAAGAAGCTATCAGTTTTAAGATTCATAATTTTTCTACGAGAAACACTGCCAATTAAACCATAACCTGTCATTGATAATAATACAAATTTCACTTTCAGAAACATTAAAATGTGAAAAAAAAAAAAAAAAAAGTTCATCTTAAAAGGAAATGATACATGGTTTTGTTTTTCTTTTTCTTTTTTTTTTTTTTGAGACAGAGTCTCACTTTGTTGCCCAGGCTAGGCTAGAGAACAGTGGTGCTGTCTCAACTCACTGCAACCTCCTCTTCCTGGGTTCAAGCAATTCTCCTGCCTCAGCCTCCCGAGTAGCTGGGACTACAGGCACCCACCACCATGCTCAGCTAATTTCTGTATTTGCAGTAGAGATAGGGTGTCACTGTGTTTGTCAGGCTGGTCTCTAACTCCCAACCTCAAGTGATCCACTTGCCTCGGCCCCGCAAAGCGCTGGAATTATAGGTGTAAGCCACTGCACCCGGCCAAAGGAGATGATACGTGGTTTTTCTTAAAGTGTTTGTGCATAGTTTCTTCATTACTGAGGAATTTCTGTTATCTGGAAACATTCGTTCTAGACAGTTACCAAAATTCATCAAGGTAAAAGTCAAATTCTTACCTGTGGGTAAGAAATGAGCTGTCTGTACATATTTTTGTTAAATGATTTGATGTGTTCACAGTTTACATTTAAAAATGGCTCGCCAATAACATTAATCTGTAAGATAAAGACAAACAAGTTATATTTTGCTAATGTCATCATTTTAAAACACATAACTGGAATTTAAAGAGCATTTGATTACCTCCCCAAGTCGTTGCATGTATATAGGTTCAGTAATATCTATGCCAACATTTTCTTCTTCTTTAGCCAGAGGATCAATAAAACGCTGAAGAAATCTCTTCAAGTGAAGAGAAAAAATATTAGGCATATAGCATTTGGGAACAAGCAACTATTAAAAACACACAAAGTTATCAGTATGTCACTATCAGGAGACAGAAATAAATAACATTTTTCTTCCCTTTTCTTTTTTAAATTTTAATTTAGAGATGAAGTCTCACTATACTGGTCAGGCTGCTATAAAAAACTCCTGGCTTCAAGTGATCCTCCCACCTTGGCCTCCCAAAGTGCTGGTATTATTGGTGTGAGTCACCACAGTAGGTCTTCTTAAACATCAGAAAGACATCAGTAATTCTAGGCCACCTACAAATCTGCCCCTAGTCATACAGCTACTTAGATGTGGGTTATAAACACCACTGTCTCCCAGCATGTTCAAAGCCCAAACAAGAATTTCAATACATAGAGCTCACCTGAAAATTTTCTTTGCATGCTGCCACGTTTACATCTGTTCCCCAGATCACAAGCTTTTGGCCTAGAGACTGCTCACTTGCCACCATATCTTCTGCTGCTGCCTACACAGAAAAACATGACAAAACAATGACAATGAAGTTACCCACGTGATAGCTGCCATAAGATGGTTTCAGGAGACTGCATACTTACCCCGTCAGACTGCAGATCCACTTGCAGGCCCTTCTGTGTGGAGCCCAAGTCAGGCCTCTGTCTCACAGGTGTGCCCCTAATACCACTTCTTGGGGTTCCCTCTACCCGCGAGCTGGGGGTGCCATATGTCAGTGGAGAACTAACATCAAAGTCAAGAGGGATAGCTATAAAAACAAAATTAGGAGATTGACAATGAAATTCTGGTGGCATATCAAACCTTCGAACTACGGAATGTTGTCTGTTGATTTATGTCATCTAATCTCATCGCAACAGCACACTGAATATTTACTGCAACCTGCGGTGGTTGAAATTCTGAGCACTATTAAATGTCCTATTAAAAAAAGCACAAGAGAAGCTGCCTCCTCTGCTCACTTAGCCCTAAAACTACTATTCCCTGAGCTTTGTTCTCCAGGTCCTCTGGTTCAGAACATACTCACGCATGTGCAGAAGGGATGCTTTAGGCCTTAAGACAACCACTGTTATCAAACTAGTAAACCTGAGCAGATGAAGCATCAGCTGTGTATCAAGCACCCAGCATAACCTAGATCTTCAGACACGCACCTGAAGAGTGCATTTGGGGAGGGCTGGAAAATAACATGTCCTGCGCAGCAGGGCTCTGCAGGTCTGCTCCAGGCGAGGTTGGCATCGGCTGCAGCTCCCCGGTGGAGGTGGAATCCTCGCCTCTACGTCTCTGAGAGGGAGATGACCTGGCATCCTCACTTCGAGCTTGTGTCATACAAAACAAAAGACGGTCATGAACTTTCAGATCCGGCCTTTCTGGATTTGTCGGTCCTTTGGGGCACTATTGACCCACCACTGAACCGAACCAAACAGACAAACGGGCAATGAAATTAAGCAGCACCCAGGCCAGGACTGCTGTGTCTGCGCACCACGGGGCAGCGCCCGGCCCGCGCACCCACCGAGCGCTGCCAGCTGCGGTGGGATAGGGCGGAGGGGCCGCGCCAGGAGGCCGTGGAGGGCCGGGCTAGAGGGACTCACGCGTCTGAGCGGGGGTGGTTCTTCCACGCCGGCTGCCGCGGCGGCTCGGGGTCGACGCAGGGGATGACATGGTGCTCGGGGTACCTGAGCGATAAGGACAAGGTCGCGCCGCGCCAGCCGCCCGGCCTCCCCGCCCTGCCCCGCCGCGCGGACGGCCCCGCTGGCTCCGCGCCACGCCCTCCCCGCCGGCGCGCGGTTACCGGTGAAAAGCGGCGGCTCGCAAATGCTCGCAGGGCTCCGGGTCAACCTGGCGGGTCGAGCTCCCAAACCGCGAGACCCAGAGTTCCCGCCGGCGGCAAGATCGTCTCCGCCCCTGGCGGGGCCTCACCAATCACAGCGACGCTCGTCTATGGCTCCGCCTCCGGGAGGCGCCACTGCGCACGGGTAGGGGGGACACTGCAGCTCCCTTTGGGGCCCGTGCGAAAGCCAGATGTAGGCCTCGCTCAGTCCCCCCTCGGTCCAGATGGTCTGACCCCCTGCGCGGCGGCGTTTTCGCGGGAAATCTGGGTCCGACCGCACCAGTTCTCGGGGGTGTGTTCCTCTAGTGTTGGCTGGGGAGCATGTGCTTCTTTATCCCTTAAGCGTTTTTGACTAATAAGGACATTACAGATGCATTTATTACTTAAAAAAAAAAAAAAACTAAGGACGGGGCGAGGATGGTCTCATTATGTTGTCCGGGCTGGCCTCGAACTCCAGCGATCCTCCCGCCTCAGCTTCCTAAAGTGTTGGGACTGCAGGCGGGCACCACCGCGGCCGGACGCGTTTGTCACTCTTTACTAAGGAATAAACTTGGAGTTCTTGACCCAGGCCCCTGGCTTGTTTTATCTGCCTCTGGTATTTATTTAGTCAACTCCAACACCAAGTAGCCACCCCATCTACTTCCGCAGGTCAGACCGACTGACGGCGTTTCTCCTTAGGTTTCGTGGTTGATACGGACCAAAGAGACGTCCTTACAGGCCGGGGCCCTCCCGCAGGGGTCCCTGGGAAAGTTCCTGCCGCCGCGCTCCGTAGCCCCGCCCCCGCGCAGGGGCATTTCCGGTTCCGGGCCGAGCGGGCGCACGCGCGGGAGCGAGACTCGGCGGCATGGCGGGCTCCGGAGCCGGTGTGCGTTGCTCCCTGCTTCGGCTGCAGGAGACCTTGTCCGCCGCGGACCGCTGCGGTGCTGCCCTGGCCGGTCATCAGCTGATCCGAGGCCTGGGGCAGGAATGCGTGCTGAGCGGCAGCCCCGCGTTGCTGGGTGGGTACCGGTCAGAGCTGGGCCGCGAGTGGGTCCTGGCTTCACGAGTCGTTCTGGAGCTGGGCAGCCTGGCGCTTCTTTCTGTTTAGATGACGATATTTTGAAGTACAGCTTTTAGGTTCTTGGAATTTCTGTGTATAAAAAGTGATTTGTCATACTGCTTTTTTCCCGCTAGTATTAGAGGAAAGATATTTTAAAACCAAAGTTGGTGAAAACGACCCGTAATTTGGCAATCATTGCTATGCAGAGTTGGGAGGAGGGCCAGAAAAAGAGTGTGTGTGTGTGTCTGTGTGTGTGTGTGTGAGAGAGAGAGATGGAGTCTCGCTCTGTCGCCCAGGCTGGAGTGCAATGGCGCGATTTCGGTCCACTGCGCCTCCGCCTCCTGAGTAGCTGGGATTATAGGCGCGCGCCACCATCCCCGGCTAATTTTTTTGTACTTTTAGTAGAGATGGCGTTTCACCATGTTGGTCAGGCGGTCTCGAACGCCTGATCTCGTGATCCAGCAGCCTCTACCTCCCAAAGTGCTGGGATTACAGGCGTGAGCCACCAAGCCCGGCCAAGAGAAAGTATTTGCTTTCACCTGAATTTCGCCTAATTCCCACGAGTACGTTTTCTAAACCCTTATATTTGCTATTCCTACTTTGAGAATAATTGAAAAAATATAGTTGAAGTCGTGATGTTCTTTTAATTTAGCAATGCCTGGGTGGGGACTTTTTCCCCTTTGTAGTAAAAGTGCCTCTTTTCAGCATTTTAAAAATTCAGATATTTCATTGTTTGGAAACTCCTGTAATTCCTTCTTTAAAACACGAGTGTGCAGAACTCTTCTGGATGTTGTGCCCAGAACACCATCTCACCAAAAGTTAGGTGAGATTTTCTGCCGGAGAGGCTAGTACTGAATATGGTGTGGGAATAACATAAGCAGTTTGAACAAGATATGTATGTGGCCCCGTGCTGTGGCTTATGCTGTAATCCCAGCACTTTGGGAAGCCGAGGCAGGCAAATCACCTGGGGTCAGGAGTTTGAAACCAGCCTGACCAGTATAGTGATACCTCGTTTCTATTAAAAATACAAAAATTAGCCGGGCACGGTGGCATGCGCCTGTAGACCTAGCTACTGGAGAGTCTGAGGCAGGAGAATGGCTTGAACCCAGGTGATGGAGGTTGCAGTGAGCCCATATCGTGCCACTGCACTCCAGCCTGGGCGGCAAGACTCTGTCTCAAAAAAAAAAAAAAAAAAAAAAGATGCTATATATATGTATCTTACATATTCTTTGTGTTGTCAAGAATATATTAACAATGGGGAAATATCAAACAAAAAAACTAACATTGTATAATTACTTTTTCTTCTCAGGGTTTCAAATGTATAATTCATTTTTGTTTAGCAACTTGTTTTTTTTTTTTTTTTTTAAGATGAGGTTTCACCGTGTTGATCAGGCTGGTCTTGAACTCCTGACCTCAGGTGATCCGCCCACCTTGGCCTCCAAAGTGCTTGGATTACAGGCGTGAGCCACCACGCCCGGCCAGCAACTTGTTTTTAAAGCACTTCCAAGCGTACCTTCCATTTATGACATATCTTCTTTCTTTTTTATTTTTTGAGATGGAGTTTTGATCTTGTTGCCCAGGCTGGAGTGCAATAGCGCGATCTTGGCTCGCTGCAGCCTCCACCTCCCAGGTTCAAGTGATTCTCCTGCCTTAGCCTCCCAAGTAGCTGGGATTACAGGCATGTGCCACCATGCCCAGCTAATTTTGTATTTTTAGTAGAGACGGGTTTCTCCGTGTTGGTCAGGCTGATCTGGAACTCCCGACCTCAGGTGATCTGCCCACTTCAGCCTCCCAAAGTGCTGGGATTACAGGTGCTGCACCCGGTCAACGTATCTCCTTTCCCTTGAGGGATTCCAGGAGAAGTGTGTTAGTTCCTTACTGCTGCTGTAGCAGTTACCACAAACTTAGTGGTTTAAAACAGCATAGGTCTGTTACTCTCACAGTTCCCATTGTAAGAGGGATTCTGTAAGTCAGAATGCCACACAGGTCTCAGGAAGCTGGAACCAAAGTACCACCAGGCAGGGCTGCTTTCTTTCTGAAGGCTCCTGGGAGGATCCATTGCCTTATTCATTCAGGTTGTAGGATTGAGATCCCTGACATTCCATACTTTTTGAAGCTGTCCCTTTCCTTGGATCACAGCTCCCTTCCCTCCATCTTCAAAGCCAGCAACAGCATGTCAAGTCCCCCTAACCAGAGGTTTGGAATCTTCTGCTTTCCCACCTTCTTGTGTCTGTGACCAACTCTTCTTTATCTTCTTACCCTTTTTTTTCCTTACGACTAAGCAGGATCTCATTATCTTCTTACTTTTAAGGGCCCTCGTGATTACATTGGGCCCTCTGGATAATCCAGTATGATCTCCCCATTTTAAGGTCAGCTGATTAGCTACCTTAATTCCGTCTGCAAGCGTAATTTCCTTTTGCCTTGTACAGTTAACATATTCACAAGGTGTGACCCCCCAGGGACTAGGATGCAGGCATCTTTGGGGCCATTATTCTGCCCTACTGTATGTCTGTGGAACATTGTCTAGAATTTTCTGCTTTCCTTGTTTTAATACAGCAACCTTGGGTTAGTGTTTTATATTTTTAAGGCTGTGCCCTGAAAATCTGTGCAACCCCCTTAGGAGCAGTTTTACATGATGCTCTTGGCACTCTCTTAACTAACTTACTTGTTTTTTTGAACAGCATTACAGACGTCTTTAGTTTTTTCCAGAGATTTCGGTTTGCTTGTATTTGTCCGGAAGTCACTCAACAGTATTGAAGTAAGTTGACTCTTTTTGTTTTGATTTTCTTGTATATTCCTGAAATGACTCCTCTTACCCAGATTTACAATGTGTATCTCTTTCATTACAGTTTCGCGAGTGTAGAGAAGAAATCCTAAAGTTTTTATGTATTTTCTTAGAAAAAATGGGCCAGAAGATCGCGCCTTACTGTCTTGAAATTAAGGTAAGAAGTAAAAAACATATCTCATTATATTTTATGTCAACTTATATTTAACTTATGGAGTAAGGAACTTGGATTTTTATTTTAAAGATAAAAAATTCTCCTTTCTCAATGGGGAATTTGCTTATTTCTGCTTCATTGTGTTACAAAAGTAGGCTCTTCATTATTTTTTAGATTTAGTAAGCAAAGGCCTTTGTCAGGGAAACTACTTTGATAATTTTTTTGGTAACTATCTTAATTTTTTTCCTGAGATGACAGCGGCACCCCAGGCTCCCTGGCCCCCTGATAGCGTTTTACACATGAGATAAATAATACCTTTCACAAAAAATCATCACAGATAATATTTTTTGAATTGTGGGGAGATTCTGGAACTTTTGTTGTTATTGTTGTTAAGATGAGGTTTCACCATCTTGGCCAGGCTGGTATTGAACTCCTGACCTCCTGATCCACCCACCTCAGCCTCCCAAAGTGCTGGGACACAGGCATGAGCCACCACGCCCTGCCGATTCTGGAACATTTTAAATTTAAAAAAAAGCCTTTTACTGGGTGAGATTGTGTTCCCTGTAGTTCGTATGTTCCCGTTGACAATAGTCGGAAAAGTTTTGGCTCTCTGGGTCTCTCATTCTCCAACCTGCTGTCCCCAGATTTCCTCTTCATATGCTAGGAACTAGTAGTCATAAATTAGGTTGTTTCTTATTTGTAATTTCAAGTGCCACATATCATGCATGGTAAGTTTTTATTGGTCCTGAATTTGCTTCTAGTTCTTTTGTGCTAATAGTTAATGAAGGATGAGGGAGGTATTCAATTGGAGGTCCTTTTAAAGATGTTTTGTAAATTTTAACTAGATAAAATATAAAAAATATTACTTCCTTTTTTTTTTTTGAGACAGAGTCTTGCTATGTTGCTCAGGCTGGAGTCCAGCGGCGTGATCTTGGCTCACTGCAACCTCTGCTTCCCGAGTTCAAGTGATTCCCCTGCCTCAGCCTCCTGAGTAACTGGGACTACAGGCGTGTGCCACGATGCCCAGCTAATTTTTTATATTTTTAGTAGAGACCGGGTTTCACCATGTTGGTCAGGATGGTCTCAATCTCCTGACCTTGTGATCTGCTGGCCTCGACCTCCCAAAGTGGTGGGATTACAGGTGTGAGCCACCATGCCTGGCCTAAAATATTACTTTTAATGGTTATCAGTCATTTTTGTTTTTGGAGACAGGGTTTCACTTTGTCTCCCAGGCTGGAGTGCAGTAGTGTTGTTGTTGCTCCCTGCAGCCTTTAACTCCTAGGCTCAGTGGATTCTCCTGCCTTAGCCTCCCTAGGTTCTGGCTAATCTTATTTCTTTGAGACAAAGTCTTGCTCTGTTTCTCAGGTTGGAGTATAGTGGTGCAATCATGGTTCACTGGAACCTCAAACTCCTGGGCTCAAGGGATTCTCCTGTGTCAACCTCCTAAGTACCTGGGACTATAGGCACAAGCCATTATGCCTGGCTAAATTTTTTTTTTAATTTGCAGAGATGGAGTTTCACTATGATGCCCAGGATGGTTTCCAACTCCTGGCTTCAAGCGATACTCCTGCCTCAGCCTCCCAGAGCTATGGGATTACAGACATGAGCCACTGCATTCTTCCTGTTGTCAGTCTTTTTTTAATAGGTGTTTTAAATTTTATTTCTTTTGACTTCTAGGCTATCTTGATTGGAATCTTAATGTTTTTAGTAATTGTCTCAGTAGTAGGAGTAGCCAATACTTTTTGTAGAGTGCTTTACAGTTTACAAAGTTCTTTAATTTATAGTTTGTCTTACTTAATTTTAGCAAAACTCTGTGAGGTAGTTATTCCTAATCTCATTAGCTTATGAGACTTAGAAGGAAAGAAACTAACCTATTTTTTAGAGTCAGGGCCTCAGTCCAGAACACATGTTTAGTTACACTGTGCTTTTTTCCCGTAGCGTCCCAGCCATTCTTCTCTGAATGTCTTTAGTCACCCTTTTTATATTTCATTTCTTTCTCTCTTGATACATGGCAGTAAGTACTATGAGAAGTATATAAGGAAGAGTGACTTTAAAAAAAATTCCACTGAGGTATCTGTTTAATTTGTATTTTTTTTGTTCTTGTTGATACCATTACCACAGCATATTGCATCAATGTTTTTAATTATTTTTATTTTTTGGCTGGGCGTAGTGGCTCACACCTCTAATCCCCGCACTTTGAGTGGCTGAGGCAGGTGGATCACCTGAGGTTAAGAGTTCACGACCAGCCTGGCCAACATGATGGAACCCCATCTCTACTAAAAATACAAAAATTACCAGGCATGGTGGCAGGTTCCTGTAATCCCAGCTACTTGGGAGGCTGAGGCAGGAGAATCCCTTGATCCCGGGAGGTGAAGGTTGCAGTGAGCTGAGATTGCGCCATTGCACTCCAGCCTGGGTGACCAGAGTGAAATTCCGTCTCAAAATAATAATAATAATACTTTTTATTTTTATTATTTATTTATTTTTATTTTGTGAGACAGGGTTTTGCTCTGTCATCCAGGCAGAAATGCAGTGTGCGATCGTGGCTCTCTGCAGCCTCCATCTCCTGGGCTCAGGTGATTACCCTGCCCCACCTCAGCCTCTGACGTTGCTGGCACTGCAGGCGTGTGCCACTATGCCCAGCTAATTTTTGTATCTTTTTTTTGTATAGACAGGGTTTTGCCTTGTTTCCCAGGCTGGTCTTGAACTCCTGAGCTAAAGTGATCTTCCCATCTCTGCCTCCCAAAGTGCTAGGATTACAGGCATGAAGCACAGCGTCTGATCAATAATATTTAATCTGTACATTTATATAACTCTTATTTATTTATTTATTTATTTTTTTATTCTGTGAGATGGGAGTCTTGCTCTGTTGCCCAGGCTGGGGTGCAGTGACATAATCTCGGCTCACTGCAACCTCTGCCTCCCAGGTTTAAGCAGTTCTCCTGCTTCAGCCTCCTGAGTAGGTAGGGGTACAGGTGCGTGCCACCATGCCCAGCTAATTTTTGTATTTTTAGTAGAGATGGGGTTTCACCGTGCTGGCCAGGCTGATCTTGACCTCCTGACCTTGTGATCCACCGGCCTCAGCCTCCCAAAGTGCTGGGATTACAAGCATGAGCCACTGCACCGGGCCTAATGTTACATTTTTCATAGCTAAATTCTAAATTTTGATAATTGTTACTCTTGGAGATGTAGTTTTAGATATTGCTGAGTCTTAGTTTTTATATCTTATTGATGATTTTGGTTATGTCTTTTTTAAAACCTAGAATACTTGTACCAGTGTTTATACAAAAGATAGAGCTGCTAAATGTAAAATTCCTGCCCTGGACCTTCTTATTAAGGTAATTATGTTTCTAAGTACATGTATTTTATATTAAACATATAACTTTTGAAAGTCAGAATTTTGAGTTCTGTTTTGGGTGAGAGTTTTGGGGACGGATAGAATCTAATCACATTGATGAATGGGTAAAATACGCATTTTCCAATGGTCACCTGACGATACCCTGGCTTTTTGTTCCCAGACTCTTCTGTGTAGTAAAAGAAGAATTTTGAGTTGTGAGGAGAAAGAAGGAGGAAAATGACAAACAAATTTATTGCTCTTTCATTTATCGCCCTTACTGGCTTTGGCGAAACCTAATGCTATTAGGAATTGCTGAAAGATCACCTCGTATCTCTGGTTTTTCCTTAAACCTTAGCAGTGGGAATGGGTTGATATGTTGTGTTTAAGTGGTTGTTGGGGTTACTGTGACCTGTTTCTGTTTTTTTTTTTTTTTGTATCTGTATTTTAGAATTCCTTTGTTTCTGGTTGGTCCTTGGTTTTGTGGGCCTCTGAGAGAATGGTTCTAGTCATGTTGGTTTCTTGGGAAGGTAACAAGCCTAGAGCACTCTTCCCCTGGTGTTCTTCCATCACCCACTTCAATCTGTAATTCCCAGATAAGCAGGGTTGGATGTGAATCCCGAGAGGCCAAGTATAAATCTTTGAGACACACCTGATTCTGAACCTTTGCTGTGTACAGACACACTGAGATAGAGGAATCCCTTTATTTTCCTCTTTAGAGAGAATGCTAATTTTTATTCCTTTTTTTTCTTGATTCCTATACTACACTGTTGTACAAATTTGTATTCTTTTAGTTACTTCAGACTTTTAGAAGTTCTAGACTCATGGATGAATTGAAAATTGGAGAATTGTTTAGTAAATTCTATGGAGAACTTGCACTGAAAAAAAAAATACCAGATACAGGTGAGATGCATTTACATGTTATTTTCAAATAGTTTAGCAAATTAATATTAGCAAATTATTAGTGTAAGATTTAGGTTTTCTGTACTAAGGTCTTACATGTTTTACAAATGAATCCTTTTTGCTGAAAACAAACCAAAATGGAACCAAACAAAAACAACGTGTGAATATTTCCCTTCATAAAAACGTTAAATTTTTTTTTTTGAGATGCAATTTCGCTCGTTCCCTGGGCTGGAGTGCAATGGTGCAATCTCTGGTCACCGCAACCTCTGCCTCCTCAGTTCAAGCGATTCTCCCACCTTGACCTCCCGAGTAGCTGGGATTACAGGTGTGCTCCACCGTGCCCGGCTAATTTTTTGTATTTTTAGTAGAGATGGGGTTTCTCCATGTTGGTCAGGATTATCTCAAATTCCTGACCACAGGTGATCTGCCCACCTTAGCCTCCCAAAGTGCTGGGATTACAGATGTGGGCCACTGCGCCTGGCCAAAAACGTTACATTTTTACAAAATGATTCCTTTAAAAAGAAAACTCATATGACATGTCAAATATGATTAATACATTTGCATAAAACTTATCAGGAAAGAATGCAGTCCTAAAAGCTATATGTTTTATATGTCCTAAAAATTTATTTTGAACTTAACATAATTTTATTTTGGTTATATGTTTTGGTTTAACTTATTTAAATGTAGTTTGAGGCCTTCACTTGTCTAAATTTTTTTTTTTTTTCAGTTTTAGAAAAAGTATATGAGCTCTTGGGATTATTGGGTGAAGTTCATCCTAGTGAGATGTTAAACAATGCAGAAAACCTGTTCCGTGCTTTTCTGGGTGAACTTAAAACCCAGGTATGATGAACTTTCTGATATTCTGCTTCCACAGACATGGTTGTGTTTTTCTTTTGTAGTGACAACTTAAATCTTTCCTTTTAGATGACATCTGCAGTAAGAGAGCCCAAGCTACCTGTTGTGGCAGGATGTCTGAAGGGGTTGTCCTCACTTCTGTGCAACTTCACCAAGTCCATGGAAGAAGGTATTGCTTGGCTTCACTTGATTTTCTTTATTCAAAATCTGTAAGTCTAACGACAAATGCCTGGTTATTTCTTTGAACTCTTAAGCCAGTAGTGAACTCATATACAGTAGAGGGAAATAATCGAGAGGGGCCTGTGTGCCTCCCCATTTCCCCCAGTGATGATGTCTTTCCCAGCTACAGCACAGCAGCATGGTGGTGTTAACATTGCTGTTGTCCATGGAGCTTTGTCAGATCCCACCAGTTTAACATCCACGCATTTGTGTATGTGTATTTAGTTCTGTGAAATTAAAAAAAAATTTATTTTTTGAGACAATCTTGCTCTGTCACCTGGGCTGGAGTGCAGTGACACTTTCTCGGCTCACTGCAACCTCCACTTCCCAGGTTCAAGCAGTTCTTCACCTCAGCCTCCTGAGTAGCTGGTACTTACAGGCACACAGCACCACCTGGTTAATTTTTATGTTTTGTTTTGTTTTTTTTTTTTGAGATGGAGTCTCACTCTGTCGCCCAGGCTAGAGTGCAGTGGCTCGATCTCGGCTCACTGAAGCCTCTGCCTCCCAGGTTTAAACGATCCTCCTGCCTCAGCCTCCCGAGTAGCTGGGATTACAGGCACCCGCCACCTTGCTTGTTTAATTTTTTGTATTTTTAGTAGAGACAAAGTTTCACCACGTTGGTCAGGCTGGTCTTGAACTCCTGACCTCATGATCCACCCGCCTTGGTCTTGTAAAGTGCTGTTATTACAGGCGTGAGCCACCGCGCCCGACCAATTTTTGTATTTTTAGTAGAGATGGGATTTCACTTTGTTGGCCAGCTGGTCTCAAACTCTTGGGCTCAAGTGATCTGCCGAGATTCACCCACCTAGGCTCCCAACGTTCTGGGATTACACATGTGAGCCACTGTGCCCGGCCCTTTTATATATATATATATAAAATATATTTATTATATATAAATATATATATATTTATTTATTGCTTTTCTTTTTTTTTTTTTTTGAGATGGAGTCTTGCTCTGTTGCCCAGGCTGGAGTGCAGTGGCGCAATCTCTGCTCCCTGCAACTTCCACCTCCTGGGTTCAAGCAATTCTCCTGCCTCTGCTTCCCAAGTAGCTGGGATTACAGGCATATACCAACACGCCCGGCTAATTTTTTGTATTTTTAGTAGAGATAGGATTTCACTGTGTTAGCCAGGATGGTCTCAAACTCCTAACCTTGTGATCTGCTCGCCTCAGCTTTTTTTAAATAATTGAGACAGGGTCTCACTGTGTTGCCCAGGCTGGTCTTGAACTCCTGGGCTCAAGTCATTTGCCCACCTCAAAGTGCTGGAATTATAGACACGAGCCACCACACCCAGCAAGTTCTGTGTAATTCTGTCACGTGTATGTGCCGTTGCAGTCAAGGTATTGAACAGATTTATTAGCACAAGTGTCCCATGTACTACTATCTTAACAGCCATAGTTGCGTCTTCTGCTGTTTTGGACCCCTAATCACCACTCATCTATCTCCATTTGTGGTTTTGTCATTTCAAAAATATTACAAAGATGGACTCATAGTATGTAGTTTTTTCTGTGTGGCTTATTTCACTTAGCATAGTGTCTTTCAGATTCGACCATATCCTGATGTGTCAGCGTTGTCTTCTTTCTGAAGGCTGAATCATATTCCTGTGTGTATATACTACATTTTGTTGAGTCATTCATCCATGTATGGACACTTGGTTTGCCTCTACTTTTTGGTTATTCTCAGTGGTGTTGCCATGCATTATTGTACAGATGTCTGTTAGCTGTCCCTGCTTTTGATTCTTTTGGTTATATACTTAGAATTGTGATTGTTGGATCACATGGTAACCTTAGCTTTAATTTTCTGAGGAATCGTACCATTTTTTCACAGTGGCTGCAGCATTTTACATTCCCACCAACAGTGCACAAGGGTTGCAGTTTCTCCACATACTCACTGCCTTGTCATTTTCTGTTTTTTTGGTAATAGCCATCCTAATGCCTAATGGTTTTGAAGGGATGTCTCATGGTTTTGATTTGCATTTCCCTGATGATGAGTGATGTTGATTGCGTACCTTTTCATGTACTTACTTGCTATTTGTGTGTGTTTGGAGAAATGTCTGTTCAGATCTTTTGCCCAATTTTTAGGTTAATTGGTTTTCTTTCTTCTTTTCTGTGTTTCTTTTATTTTCTTTCTTCTTTTATTTAGTATTATTTTTTGAGATGGGTTCTTGCTCTGTCACCCAGGCTGAGTGCAGTGGCTCAGACATGGCTCAGTTCAGCCTCAACTTCTTAGGTTCAAGGGATCCTCCCACGTTAGCCCTCTGGGTAGCTGGGACCACAGGTGCACAACATCACACCCAGCTAATATTGAAAAATGTTTTGTAGAGACAAGGTCTTGCCATGTTGCCCAGGCTGGTTTCCCAGACTGGATACTAAATCCTGGGCTCAAGTGATCCTCCTGCCTTGGCCCCCCAACGTACTAAAATGATAGGCATCAGCCACTGTGCCTAGCCGGATACCAGTTTCTTATCAGATATATGATGTATGATTTGCAAATATTTTCTCTTTCTCGCTCTTTTTTTATCCCCCCAAGATAAGGTCTCACTCTGTTCCCTGGACTGGAGCACAGTGATGGCTCTCTGCTTACCTTCACCTCCTGGGCTTAAGTGATCCTCCCACCTCAGCCTCTCAAGTAGCTGGGACCACAGGCATGTGCCACCAAAGATGGCTAAGTTTTGTACTTTTTGAAGAGACAGGGTTTCCCCATGTTGCCTAGGCTGGTCTCCAAGTGATCCACCTGCCTTGGCCTCCCAAAGTGATGGGATTACAGGTGTGAGCCACTGCACCCGGCCCTTCTCTCATTTTTTGAGTTGCCTTTTCACTGTGTTGTGTCCTTTGGTACACAAAAAGCCCATATTTTGCTGAAGTTCAGTTTTATTTTTTCTCTTTTTTTTGAGATGGAGTCTCGCTCTGTTGCCTGGGCTGGAATGCTGTGGCACGATGTCAGCTCACCACAACCTCCGCCGCCCGGGTTCAAGCGATTCTCTGTCCTCAGTCTTCTGAGTAGCTGGGATTACAGGTACGCGCCACCACGCCCAGCTAATTTTTGTATTTTTAGTAGAGACGGGGTTTCACTATGTTGATCAGGCTGGTCTTGAACTCCTGACCTTGTGATCTGCCCGCCTTGGCCTCCTAAAAGTGCTGGGATTATAGGTGTGAGCCACCGCACCTGGCCCTTTTCTTATTATTTTTAAGAGATGAGGTCTCACCATGTCACCCAGGCTGGAGTGCAGTGGCTCTACTCACAGACACAATCATCGCTCACTATAGTTTTGAACTCCTGGGCTCAAGCAATTCCCCTGCCTCGGCCTCCAAAGTAGCTGAGACTATAGGTGCCACCATGCCTGGCTCCTTTTATTTTTTGTAGAGACGGAGTCTTACTATATTGCCCAGGCTGATATTGGACTCCTCCCATCAAGACTTCAGTCTTTGAAAGCATTGGGATTGCAGGCATGAGCCACCGTACCTGGCCAATGAAATCCATTTCTTTTTGAAAAGACAAATACAATTTTTAATCCTAAAATAATTTTAAGGGGTAGGAGGGGGATCTCCTTTTAAATCAAATAATTTTTAATCCTCAAATACTTTAGAGAGAACCAGACAATTACAAAGCTCAACTATAAATGTCTTGGTTTTTCAGCTTTTCCTCATCACTTTTTCTTTTTTCTGAAACAGAGGTTTGCTCTTGTCATCCAGGCTGGAGTGCAACGGTGCAGTCTCGGCGCACTGCAACCTTTGCCTCCTGGGGTTCAAGTGATTCTTCTGCCTCAGCTTCCCAAGTAGCTGGGATTACAGGCATGTGCCACCATGCCCAGCTAATTTTTATATTTTAAGTAGAGACGGGGTTTCACCATGTTGGCTAGGCTGGTCTTGAACTCCTGACCTCAGGTGGTCCACCTACTTCAGCCTCCCAAAGTGCTGGGATTAGAGGTGTGACCCACCACCACTGGCCTCTTTACCTAACTTTATCTTCAAGTAATTACCAAATGTTTGTATCTACTCTGTTTTTCTTCCATTAGGTTGAAACTTACAAAATTGCCTACATCCAGTATTTTTTTTTTTACCTTCAAAAACATCAGTTTTGTTTTAAGCTAATGTTTCTACTCAAGCCTTCTTTGTTGCTTATCAAGGTTGTTAGAGTAGCCCTGTGTGATTTTCCTTCCTGTCTTCTTTCTCCTCTCTTCTGTATCCTGTGGCTCCCACTTCCTCCGCTTCTTTTCAGCCATCACCCTTTTGGGAAACATTTATGATTCCCCTGAGGTGAGCCATTTCCTCTGGCCTCTGTACTCCCCTCTGTGACAGCACTTATGGTCATGTTTTAAGTTAGGTCATATGTTTAATTCTGTCCCTTGACCCTGCTGGCAGGTGATGTTGCTTATTTGTCTTTATGTGTACTTGGCATATATAATGCAAGGAAAATAGTAGCACTTATGGCTTATTTACTGTGTGTTAAGGACTATTCTAGACATATTGCAAGGCAAGTTCCTGTAATGACTGCATGACAGGTAAAATATCTCTGTTGTATAGATTAGTAAACTTGTCTAAGTTAAGTAATTGCTCCAAGTCACACAGTGGCTTGTGTGGTTAGGAGAATAATGGCCCCCAGGGTGTCCCATCCTAGTTCCTGTGTGCTGCATAGCATAGTGGAATTAAGGTTGCTAATCAGCTGACCTTGAACTGGAGAGATGATCCTGGATCATCCCCGTGGCCTCAGTGTGATCACAGGATCCTTAAATGTAGAAGAGGAAGGCACAGAGGAGGTCAGAGGAAGGGGATGTAGAAGACTGCACAAGCTAAGGCATGGGGTCACCTCTCAAGGCCGGAGAAGCAAGAAAAGGATTCGTCCCTAAGCCCTTCGGAAGGAGCACAGCCCTGCTGATGCCTTGAATTTAGCTCAGTGAGAATCACTACAGACTTCTCACCTCCAGAACTATAGATAATACATCTGTATATATATATATTTTTTGAGATGGAGTTTTGCTCTTGTCGCCCAGGCTGGAATGTAGTAGCATGATCTCGGCTCACTGCAACCTCCCCCTCCTGGGTTCAAGTGATGCTCCTGCCTCAGCCTCCCAAGTAGCTGGGATTACAGGCATCTGCCACCATGCCCAGCTAATTTTGTATTTTTAGTAGAGATGGGGTTTCTCCCTGTTGGTTAGGCTGGTCTTGAACTCCCATCCTCAGGTGATCTGCCTGCCTCAGCCTCCCAAAGTACTGGGATTACAGGTGTGAGCCACTGTGCCCGGCCCCAAATCCGTATTGTTTTAAGCTATTAAATTTGTGGTAAGTTGTTATGACAACACTAGAAAATGAATATGGCTAACAAGTGGCAAGTCTGGAATTTAAGCCTTGGACTGAGGCTAAAATTGGTATATTTTTTTGATGCCATGATGATGTGACTTCAAGCACTAAATACTAATCCTAACAATTCATTCATACATACATAGAAGGCGCCCAGGAAATACAGACTGTATGAATGAGTTATAAAAATAATTGTAAGGCTGGGCCCAGTGGCTCAAGCCTGTAATCCCAGCACTTTGGGAGGCTGAGGCGTCCCAAAGACACTTAGGAAGCATCCTTAGGGTGGATCACAAGGTCCAAGAGATTTAGACCATCCTGGCCAACATGGTGAAACGTCGTCTCTACTAAATACAAAATATCAGCCGGACATGGTGGTGCGCGCCTATATTCCCAGCTACTTGGGAGGCTGAGGCAGGAGAAATAATTTGAATCCAAGAGGCAAAGGTTGCAGTCAGTGAAGATCGTGCCGCTGCACTCTAGCGTGATGACAGAGCAAGTCTCTGTCTCAAAAAAATAAACATTAAAATTTTTTTATATATATAAAAAGAAATTATTATGTATATATTTTTTCTTTCTTTTTGAAATAGAATCTTACTTTGTTATCTAGGCTATAGTGCAGTGGTGTGATCTGGGCTCACTTATCCTCAGCCTCCTGGGCTCAAAATGATCCTCCCACTGTAGCTCTCTCCAAGTAGCTGGGGTCTACAGGTGCATGCTACCATGCCCTGCTATTTTTTTTTTTTCTTTTTGAGACTGAGTCTTGCTCTGTCACCTAGGCTAGAGTGCGGTGGCGCAATCTTGGCTCGCTGCCACCTCTGCCTCTTGTGTGATTCTCATACCTCAGCCTCCCAAGTAGCTGGGCTTATGCCAGACTAGTTTTTGTGTTTTTAGTAGAGACAGGGTTTTACTGTGTTGCCCAGGCTGGTCTTAAACTACTGGGCTCAAGCGATTTACCTGCCCGAGTCTCCCAAAGTGCTGGGATTACAGATATGACCCAGTGCACTTGGCCCCAGCTAGCTGTTGTATTTTTTATAGAGACGGGGTTTTGCAGTGTCAGTCAACTCCTGGGCTGAAGCAGTCCACCTGCCTCACCCTCCCAAAGGTGCTAGGATTACAGGCTTGAGGCACTGTGCCTGGCCAAGGGTGCCATCTATCTAAAGAGTGAAGAACCTAATGGTAAACCAGTGATTGAAATCACTGAATTCCTACAAGCATGAGCCCGGTCTAGTGGAGGAAACAGACGAACAGATAAACCAGCTCTGCTGATTTTGGAGTTCAGCAATGCCCAGAGGTGGGGTGCAGTGGAGAGGAATGCCAGAATTTGGAAAGGTGGAGCACACGGCCTGCTGATGCTTTCTGAGGATGTAATGCAGAATCTGTGGTCAGAAGGAAGAGAGGGAGACAGCTGGGGAAGTGCTGAAAATGCAGTCATTCTAGGCAACATTTGCTCAGCTCGCCCAGCCCCATGCTTGGCCAGCCTCTGACCCTGTGCTTAGCCTGCGTGTTATAGTCTAAGAGTCTGTAAGAGCTGGCGTGTCTAGAGTGTGGAGGCATTCAAGGTGGGCCAGGGTGAGATGGGAAGGACAAAGGGTTGAGGTTGGTGTGTGAGGGGATTCTGAGCTGGGATCTCATTCCAGATGGAGTGGGAGCCAAGGCTTTTCAAAAAGGAGTAGATGTGGGCCAAGAGATATTTCACAGGGCTCTGCCTCACTGCTGTGGGGTATGGGCTATGAGTTAGTGTAGGAATGAGAGACTGTTCCTTAGTGAGGGACTGAGGGCTGTGCACTGACTCCTAAGCTGAATGGGATGGGATAGACCAACTTTCTGGTAGAAACCTGGCCTTTGTTTTGGATGTGTTTAACTGGAGACACTTAGGAAGCATCCAGGCTTAGATGTCATGTGTGCGGTTGCATGTGTAACATGGGATCTTGCAGAAGAAGTCAGACCTCAGGCTATGCATATGGAGGTCTTCAGCACATAGGTGGTATTAAAGCTAGCAGTGTGAGCAAGATAAGCAGGGGGCAAGAGCGCAGGGCCAAGCAGAGGGTCACGGAAGAGTGCTGAGGAGTTGGTGCAGGGCTGCCTCGCCTCTGGTGGGGTCTGGGGAGGAAGCACCGGGAGTAAGTGGTGGGTTCAGCTCCATGAGAGCAGCATCCATTGAGCATTGGCGAAATGGGACTTCTAGGGCGAAGAGCAGGAGAAAATAGAGGCCATGTGTAGAAAACACTTGTTAGACAAATCTTTTTTTTTTTTTTGAGACAGAGTTTCACTCTTTTTGCCCATGCTGGAGTGCAGTGGCGTGATCTTGGCTCACTGCAACCTCCACTTTCCGGGTTCAAGCGATTTTCCTGCCTCAGCCTCCCAAATAGCTGGGATTACCGATGCCCGCCACTATGCCCAGCTAATTTTTTGTATTTTTAGTAGAGACGGGGGTTTCACCATGTTGGCCAGGCTGGTCTCGAACTCCTGACCTCAGGTGATCCACCTGCCTTAGCCTCCCAAAGTGCTAGGATTACATGTGTGAGCCACCATGCTCAGCGAACGCTAGACAAATTTTATAATGGAAGAGAGCAAAGAAATGGGCTGTGGCCGATGGGAGATGTGGGTGTAAGAGAAGGTTTTTTGTTGTTGTTTTTGAGACAGAGTCTTGCTGGAGTGCAGTGGCATGATCTTGTCTCACTGTAGCCTCTGCCTCCCAGGTTCAAGCAATTCTCAAGCCTCAGCCTCCCGAGTAGCTGGGATTACAGGTACGCACTACCACACCCAGCTAATTTTTTTTATTTTTAGTAGAGATGGGGTTTCACTGTGTTGGCCAGGCTGGCCTCGAACTCTCAACCTCAGTCAATCTGCCTGCCTCAGGCTCCCAAAGTGTTAGTATTATAGGCATGAGTCACTGCACCTGGCCAAGAGAAGGTTTGAAAAAATAGAATTTGCACACCCTTGTTCCTAGCAGCAAATCTACAGTAAGTCAAAGGGCAAGAACCACCCAAGTATTCATTAAGGGATGAATGAATAAACAAGATAGTGCACATACACGCAATGGAACATTAGTTCAGATATAAAAAGCCGTGAAAGTCTGACACATGCTGCAACTTGGATGAACCTTGCAGATGGGATGCTAAGTAGTATAAGGCAGCCACGAGAAGCAAGCAATATATGATTCCACTCATACTGGGTACTTAGAATAGCCAGATTCACACAGAAAAAGTAGAATAGAGGTTACTGGGCCTAGGGGTGGGAAATGGGAGTTAGTATTTGAGGGGCACAGCCCTTCTGTTATTGATGGTGAAAACATTTTGGTTATAGACAGTAGTGATGGTTACACAACAGTGTGAATATATTCAGTGCCAATGAATTGTATCTGTACATATTGTTTAAATGATAAATATGTCTATTTTACCACATTGAAAACAACAGATAAAAGACCATGCTTGTACAGGGAGTGGGTCACTAGAGGGAGGGGCTGCAGAAGAGTGGATCATGGAGGGCAGAGCCTAGAGAAGTCAGTCCTCGCTGAGTCCCCACACCCCAGCCCCATTATGCACTGTCGAGCGCCTGGTGTGCTTATGTCTGCACACTTGTGTTTATTAACATGATTACTTTCTATGTGAATGACTTTTTCCCCAACTAGTATCTATTCTGTGAGTCTCAGAACAAATGCTACTATGTCTGGAAAGCCTTAATAGAATACTCACAGTCAGAAAAAATCTGCTTGTCATGAACTCCAAAGTAGCTTTTTTAATGTCTTTTTTATGCCACCATCCTGCAACCATGTTGATGTTTCTCTACTTTAAGGCCTCTCTGACCACATTCTTTATCCAGCTCCTGTCACATCATCATCAGGGCTCTGTCTCAAATATGTCAGTCCTTGCAATAAAAGCAAACAGTTCTTGGGTCTCTGCTGACTGATTACAAGTCACTGTTAGAAGGGTAGAGAAATTAGTGATTAATAATAAAGTGTGATTCTCCATAGCTACTATGAATAATCTGGTGTGAGACAGTTATGCAAATAACTGTGATGTCTGTCAGGCCAGGATTAGAGGCACATGTTATAGTTGTGTGCCTGTTTTTATCTTAACTTTTAGTTAATAAGTTTGCTGAGGTCAAAAGTCATATTTTATTTGTATCTGTAATTCTCATAATATCTTGGCATGTACCTTTTTTTTCTTTTTTCTTTTTTTCTTTCTTTCTTTTTTTTTTTTTTTTTTAAAGACGGGGTTTCACCATGTTGGACGGCTGGTCTTGAACTCCGACCTTAGGTGATCCGCCCGCCTTGGCCTCCAAAGTGCTTGGATTACAGGCGTGAGCCACCGTGCCCGGCCCTTTTTTTCTTTCTTACATGCACTGTGTGTTGAATAAATGCCTGGGTATACTGGGGAGAAATGGTATGTTTGGCCATGAGTAAGTTATTTTGTTTAATCCTCTGAAGTATCCTAAAATAAAGGTATATGCTGTCCCTAACGCAAATAAGAAAATTGAGGCTCTGAGAGATTATTTAACAGAGCTTGTAAGTGATGAATTGATGTTTAAATCTCTCAGAGCTTTTAAGTGATGAGTTGGTATTTAAACCATGTCTTTGTTATCCCAGATTTTCTTTCTATTTTCTCGTAGTCATAACTATGCAGCAGTAATAACTTGGAACTTTCTAGCCAGATGAAATGATGAAAAATGTTACTCTTGAATTCACGAGAGACTAATAGGGTTAATATAGGTGTCAAGCTATCTGTAAAGTGTGTCACGTGATACTATTATTACTGTTTGTAACAGAGGCTTCTTGGTATTTCCCCAGATCCCCAGACTTCAAAGGAGATTTTTAATTTTGTTCTAAAGGCAATTCGTCCTCAGGTAGGATTAATATTACTATTAATGTTACTCTAATGCCTTTGCGGTACAGACTTTAAGATACTGATGGTGAATTTTTGTTTTCTAAAATAGATTGATCTGAAGAGATATGCCGTGCCCTCAGGTAGGATTCTGTATTTAATAAGGTATATTATCTTAGATTATTAAATTAACATCTCATGTAAGCTTTTGCTTAAACTTTGAATGAAAGCAAATGTAATAACATCTGTGATGTTACACACAGTTATTTACAGGGAGGCTTTTGGTGACTTAATAAGCTCTGGTTGAAATGGTGATACTCAGGTTATATGGTTGAAACCGTTTTATTTTAGGGGATCCAGGCTGTTCGATTGTGACTTTGTCTCAGTGAATCCTGATTCCACTTTTTGGGATTTGTCGGCTAAGTTGTGGTCCTGTTGCTTGTTGGCGTGCTGACGGGGATCCCTGGGTTACTGTAGTGTAACGGTACCAGATCTTCCTGAGCACAGTCTTGACTTTGACATATCCCTGCAGCTTTTTTGGTTTTCTGTTCTGTCTTATGTCTTCTGATTTTAAATATAATGGCTTTTGCATTTGCAGCTGGCTTGCGCTTATTTGCCCTGCACGCATCTCAGTTTAGCACCTGCCTTCTGGATAAGTACGTGTCTCTATTTGAAGTCCTGTTAAAGTGGTGTGCCCACACAAATGTAGAATTGAAAAAAGCTGCACAATCAGCCCTGGAATCCTTTCTGAAACAGGTACCACAAATTCAAATGTCATTTAACAATAGTTCTTTCACACACAGAATTAAATTCCAATTGTATGCATGCATGTTTGAGAATAAATACAAGTTAATCCATTAGCTTCTGTAGTAATGAAAGCAGAAAACTGTTGATCAGCCAGCCTCATGGGAGACAGACAGGCTGAAAGAGAGCTAGGGAGATACCAGATTTGATTAGGGCCTCAGAGCCCAGATTAAGACAAGTCTAATGGAGCGAAGACATGCTGGTAAGGAGGTGGCGGGAAGGGCTAGAGAGTGGGTGGAGGGCTGAGGGGAGCCCCATCTCCTGGGAGCTGTCACCAGGGGATAGATAGATGCTTGTGTATCAGCTTGAAAACTGGGAGTGCCCCTTTGCCCTTGTGGATTTTCCTCCTGGTTAGGAGGTGTTTACAGAATCTGCACCTGTGTGCATGGAAGCTCATCTCGTCGGCGGAGGAGACTGTGATTGTCGTTCTGAGCGGTGGTCTCCAGGATGTCCTGGACGTCCAGAGGTGTCCACAGGGGCTTGGCCGCCAAGGAAGTAGACTTCTGGGGTTGCTCTGAGGGAAAGGACTGGAAATTCACAACAGTTTTCTTTGGGGCAGTTCTATACCTGGGTAAACAGTAACTGAATTCACAGGCTGTCCACATAAACTGTGTGAACAGTGTTGCAGTTGTGTTAGCTTTAGAGTCACAGCCAGGATGTGCAGAAGTTGAAGAGAGAGAGAGCACTGCCATCCTTTTTTCAGGTCTGGGCCCACCTCCCAAGAAAACTTGGCCCCTGGCTCTGCTGCCTGTCCCTTTCTCCTCCTTAGCCTCCCTGCTGTACTCGGCCTTCCATCGGGCTTGTGTTCTCCCTGAAGTCACTCTTGGCTTTGAGGTTACCTCTTCCTGGTCCTCATGAAACTTCTGTTCTGCTTAACTTGCCTGGCCTTACTTGCTAAGGGAAATAAAAATTTGAGGAATTATTTTTTACTGATTCATATGTTTGGATTTCAGTAAACATTTGCTGAAATAAACATCTTGAGAGATAGAATTTCATGCTTTGTTAGCAAGGAGGCATGTCCAGGATGTTTGCAGAGTGATCATCATCCCTGGTGGCACCCTTGGAGCCTTGTTCCCTAGCAATGCCTGCCTTTCCTAGTGCAGGGCTGGGTGGGGCGTGGGCCTGCAGGGAAACCCCGTCAGCCCTCCTTCCACTGCGCTGATTGTCTTTAATGAGCCATGCAGATATCTGTATTTCACATCCTTGCCAGAGACTTTTCAGTTTCCACTCCTCTTTCTTTCTTTTTTTTTTAAAGATGGGATTTCACCATGATGGCCAGGCTGGTCTTGAACTCCTGCCCTCAGGTGATCCACCCACCTTGGCCTCCCAAAGTGCTAGGATTACAGGCGTAAGCCACCGCACCCAGCCCACTCCTCTTCTTAACAAAAACTACATTGAGTAGATATTAGAGTTTCATTGAGGAAATATATTCTACCCTTTCTCTACCTGATGAGAAAGTCATTCTAGCTTAGGGGAGAAGTTCAAGAAAACAGTCCTCAATGCTGCCCTCAAGGGCTGATGCCTGTTGCAATTTTGGGAGTTTCCAAGATACCCTCACATTTGATACTCACAGCTATGGTTTATTACAGCTAAAGGGCCCAGATAAAAATCAACCAAAGGTAGCAGCAGCACAGTGCAGAAACTAAGAAAGTATTGAACGTGGAGCTTTCCTGGTCCTCTCCCTGCGGAGTCAGGGCAGCGTTGCTTTCCCAACAACTGTGTCCAACAGCACATGTGGAGTATTGACTGAGTGCTCACCCGAACCTCTGTGTTTGGGGTTTCCCTTGGGGCCCCAGCATATAGGCATAGTGAGTTGTTGGGTCTCAGTTTCCAGGGATGCCATGTGATCCAAAGCACCAATTCTGAATCACATTGTTACCAGGTGTGACCAGCCCCACCCTGAGTCCCATTGTTAGATCATCCTGTGTAACCCGAGGCTCCAAGTAAGGAGAGATACCTCCTTTCCCTCCTTCAGAAAAGGGAGTGAGGAGAGGAAGAAAGAGGACTTTACATAAAGGATACGTAATTTTTTGGCCTTAATATTTTCCACTGTGTTGAATATGTTTTCCTTACAGTGACATCTATGTGTTTTTTTTTTTTTTTTTTGAGATGGAGTCTGCTCTGTTCTTAGGCTGGAGTGCAGTAGCGCAATCTTGGCTCACTGCAACCTCTGCCTCCTGCATTCAAGCGATTCTCTTGCCTTAGCCTCCAGAGTAGCTGGAATTACAGGCACCTGTCACAGCTCCTGGATGATTTTTGTATTTTTAATAGAGACAGGGTTTCACCATGTTGGCCAGGATTAACTCAGGTGATCCACCTGCCTCGGATCCCCAAAGTGTTGGGATGACAGGCGTCAGCTTCTGTGCCCAGATATTACAGATGATAACGTGTGTAATCATACAGATGTTATGTTAATTCATAACATCTGTATGATTATCAATGGCAATGTAATAGATATGTATATATAATTTTTTTTTTTTTTGAGACAGAGTCTTGCTCTGTCGCCAGGTCCCAGGCTGGAGTGCAGTGGCGCAATCTCTGCTCACTGCAACCTCCGCCTCCCGGGTTCAAGCCATTCTCCTGCCTCAGCCTCCCGAGTAGCTGGGAATACAGGTGCGCACCACCACACCCAGCTAATTTTTGTAGTTTTTTAGTAGATAGGGTTTTACCACGTTGGCCAGTATGGTCTCAATCTCTTGACCTCGTGATCCGCCCACCTAGGCCTCCCAAAGTGCTAGGATTACAGGCATAAGCCACTGAGCCTGGCCTGTAATACATATATTTATGAGCCATAATGTTTTAATCTGTCCTCTGTCTGCTGTTGAATAATTACTTTCAAGTCTTTAAATATTATATACAGAAAATAGTTGGATATAGATACATTAGAAACATGCTTACTGAGAATACAGTAATAGAAAATTAGCAGTGTTTAAGTGGTTACATATTATAGTATGTAACATTCCCTATTCTGTAATTAAGTAAAATGATGGTGTTTGTTTACTTGCTGAGAAACATTTGTGATGTGTTTTATGAAGAAGGAAATTATGAAAGAGTACATATAATGTTTTGTTCTTCAAACGCAAACAGGGAGCAAAGTTCCCAGAAGGTCACATGCTAAGACCTGTTGGCTTTAGGGGCACTGGGAAGTGTATGGGTAATTTGGCAATGGAAGGTGGATTTTTTTTTTCTTCGTTTGATGACTGTCTGGATTCCTTCCATTCTTATCCTGGGCAGTCTTTGTGCTGAAATGGGGAATGCCCTTTGAATACCTGTGTTAGTTCCTGTGTTTAGGCTCCTGCCTCTTGGTTTGGTAAATAATGATCTATTTGCTTCTCAGGTGACATTTTCCCCTTGCATCACTTAATTTAAGCTTTATAGTTTGTAGCTTATTTTTTTGGAAACTGAGATGCTTTATCTTTCTAATTGTTCTGAACTCTGTTTATTGATGATGTTTGAAGTCACTGATCCCCAGACAGCTCTCTTTCACTCTGTGGGTGACAGGTGAGTTCTAAAGACTGCTCTTTGCTTCATCAGAGAGCCTTAATTCAAAACCTGTTTTTTTTTTTTTTTTTTGGTCAGACTTAGGGTGTATCCTTGGTCTCTTCGTCCTTTTCTCTAGGAAAATCATGTCACTTAGCCTTATTTAAGACACTTTTCGGAACCTGATAGAGACTAAGGAAAATGGAAGAAAGGGTCTTTATGATTAAAAGCAATTGTGTGTAACTGTAACCGTACATTAGTAGCATCTAAACAGTTCTAGTTTTTCCACGTTTGTATAGATTCCGTTGCTATTAAATATTTCCAAAACAATGAATATTATATATTTGCAGGTTTCTTATATGGTGGGGAAAAATGCAGAAATGCATAAGAGTAAGCTGCAGTACTTTATGGAGCAGTTTTATGGAATCATCAGAAATGTGGATTCAAACAACAAGGAGTTATCCATTGCTATCCGTGGATATGGACTTTTTGCAGGAGTATGTCTCCTTAACTTATTTTGTTTTGTCTTGGTTTCACATGATTGTTTAAAGGAATCTAATTCATTGCATTTTCAGTAATATCTAATACTTGTAACAATACGGCAGACCCTTGAATAATGTGAACTGTGCAGGTCCACTTATATGCAGATTTTTTTCAACCATACATGGATCAAAAATACAGTGTGTGGCCAGGTGGGGTGGCTCACACCTGTAATCCCAGCACTTTGGGCAGCCGAGGCAGGTAGATCATGAGGTCAGGCGTTCAAGACCAGCCTGGCCAAGATGGTGAAACCCCATCTCTACTAAAAATAGGAAAAGTTAGCTGGACATGGTGGCACACGCCTATAATCTCAGCCACTCGGGAGGCAAAGGTGGAGAATTGCTTAAACCCAAGAGGCAGAGGTTGCAGTGAGCCAAGGTTGCTCCACCGTACTCCAGCCAGGGAAACAGAATGAGACTCTGTCTCAAGAAAACGTATATAGAATGCTGACTTTTTGTATATGCGATTTCCGTAGAGTGACTGTGGGACTTGAGAATGCATGGATTTAGGTATACTGAGGAAGTCCAGAACCAGTCCCTTCACCACATATCCTGAGAGTCACTGTTTTAGTATGTTTATTAACAGTTTAAAATTTCCTCCGTGTCTGCTATGTACTAGAATTCTTTAGATGTGTTATCTCAAGTTTTCCTAACTTATTAGGAGCCGAGTATTACTGTTTTACAGATTAGCAAATTGAAACCCAGAGAAATTAGGAAATTTGTCAAGAGACTCACAGAATTGATAGAACCAAGGCATAAGTCCAAGTCTGAAGAGTAGAAACACCATGTTTCCCCTCTGTGTTATGCTGCTCCTTATTCTTAAAGTAAAATTGTAGTTGATTTCACTTAGTTTTAGAAAGAGTTCAAAAAAAAAAAGAAGTTTATGTGACAGGAAGAGATATGTTTAAGAATATTAGCTAGGTGTAGTAGCCCATACCTGTAATCTCACCACTTGGGGAGGCCAAAGCAGGCACATTGCCTGAGGTCAGGGATTTGAAACCACCCTAGCCAACATGGTAAAATCCTGTTTCTACTAAAGCTACAAAAAGTAGCCGGGCTTGGTGGCACACACCTGTAATCCCAGCTACCAGGATTACAGGTGTGCGCCGCCACGCCCGGCTAATTTTTGTGGGCTTTTTCTGTTTAATAGAGACAAAGTTTCACCATGTTGTCCAGACTGGTACTCCAAGTTGTGACCTTTTCCTGCCTAGGCCTCCCAAAGTGCTGGAATTAAAGGCACCGCCACCGCACCTAGCCAGATACTGTATTTTATATCTGTATTTCTTCTTGAATAAAAAGCTTATTAAACTTCTGTTTATAATCACATGGCTTAACACATACCTTAAATATCATTATTTTGATCTTGATAAGATTGATGAAGACTTCTGTTTTATCTTTTCTAAAGCCTTGCAAGGTTATAAATGCAAAAGATGTTGACATCATGTACATTGAGCTCATTCAGCGCTGCAAGCAGATGTTCCTCACCCAGACAGACATTGGTGATGACCGTGTTTATCAGATGCCAAGCTTCCTCCAGTCTATTGCAAGTGTCTTGCTGTACCTTGACACAGTAAGTGAAATAGTTAAACTGAGCACAGTTTTAAGTATTTAATCTTCATTTCTTTAAATCATTTGATGGAGTCATAAGAATCGTTTAGTGTAGGCATTGTTGTGAACAACATGACGTATTTAGTTAGCATTTTGTGGCAATAGAATTATTGTCATGAAACTTGATTTTTTGTTATCCAGAGCAAGAAAAAAATTTGTTTCTCTTTCCATCTTTCTGAAAGATTCGGAATTGTTGCTTGGGATAGAATTGCACCTCAAGACAATTTTTACTCTGCCTGTGTGTTTTTTATTAAGGCAATCACAGTAATAAATGTTAAGCTTAGTAGGTTAGAAGACAAACCATGTTTTTCTTTTAATAAGTATCTAAGTTGTAATTACTTTCAACATTTGTATTATTCCTGTATTCCGTGATTCCCTCCTCTGACTCACGGTTTGCTGTTTATTTCTGGTAGGTTCCTGAGGTATATACTCCAGTTCTGGAGCACCTCGTGGTGATGCAGATAGACAGTTTCCCACAGTACAGTCCAAAAATGCAGTTGGTGTGTTGCAGAGCCATAGTTAAGGTGTTTCTAGCCTTGGCAGCAAAAGGACCAGTTCTCAGGAATTGCATTAGTACTGTGGGTAAGTTTGCAATTTATTGTTTTTATGAGTAATGATGGATAATTAACACATCATTTGATTTAGGTAAAGAGAATCTGGTTACCAAATTCTTTTGTATCTTTGATACAACTTTTGATGAACTAAATTTTGGTAGACCAAAATCTCTTCCTTTTTTCATCCTATTACTTCTGAATCTTAATAGTTTTAAATTTTAAAATTAAAGTTATTAATGAATTTAGAAAATAAATTGAGAGGTAAAGTTGGGTTCCAAAATATAATGACTGTTGATTTTTTTTGTTTTTTTTTAGTGTTTCATTGTATATTTTTCAGCGCTTTCTTCATTTTTCTTTTTCTTTTTCTTTTTTCAGTGCATCAGGGTTTAATCAGAATATGTTCTAAACCAGTGGTCCTTCCAAAGGTAAATTCTGAATTTTAACGTTTGGAAAATTAATCTGTTATCACAAGAAGTTGGAAATGTTGCTGAGGTTTTCGAGTATAATTTTGCAAAAGTGGCCGTTCTTTTAGCCATGCTTTATATTTTGAAAAGGACATAATATCTCTATATTTTATTAGGTGTGCATACACTTCTAAGGTATGAAACATCTTTAAGCATAACTTTAGGTTTTATACATTTTTTTAAAACAGAAATGTTTTCTCTCTTGAAACTCTAGGACAAAATGCTAAGGGAGGCATATCTTAGTTCCCAGAAGTTATAGGACATATGATGAGATCAAAGTTTGAAGTATGTAAGAAAGCGAGATTAAGGATTATAGCTCATTCAGTGGATATTGTATTGAAATACCTTGTTGGTGTATCACAATTTTAATCACAGAAGAATCACATTGTTTTCAGCTTTTTATCTATTTATTTATGTTTTGAGGCAGAGTCTTGATGTATCACCCAGGCTGGAGTGCAGTGGTGTGATCTCAGCTCACTGCAACCTTCGCCTCTGAGGTTCAAGTGATTCTCCTGCCTCAGCCTCCATAGCTGGGATTACAAGTGCCCATCACCACTCTCAGCTAATTTTTGTTTTTTCAGTACAGATGTTTCGCCATGTTGGCCAGGCTGGTCTTGAACTTTTGACCTCAGGTGATCTGCCCACTTGACTCCCAGAGTGCTGGGATTAGAGGTGTGAGCCACCGCACCTGGCCTTAGCTTTTTAAATTATGATTTTATAATACTATGTCTTCCTTAATTATACGGTCTCCTATGGGTGACAGTTTAATCTAGAAAATTCTGAAAACTGGCATGTTCTGTCAGCAGTGCTGCTTCTGAGCATCTATCACTAAATGTTGTCATGCTGTCTTCCTGGCCAGGGCGCTGAGTCTGAATCTGAAGACCACCGTGCTTCAGGGGAAGTCAGAATTGGCAAATGGAAGGTGCCAACATACAAAGACTACGTGGATCTCTTCAGACATCTCCTGAGCTCTGACCAGATGATGGTAATATTTACCATTTGAAAGCCTTCAATGTACCCTACTTCCTTTATTAGTCTCTGTAGTTTGGACACAAGAATTGTTCATTTCAGAATTATATTTTACTAACTTTCAAAAGTTTTAAACAGTGTACTTCAAATAATAAAAAATTAAAACTATGAATCAGGAATTTAGAATGAGAGTAGAAAAAAATGAAAGAAACAAAAATATAGAACTCCTTTAACATGAATTAGTTACTGTAGCTGAGTCCTTATTTTAGCTTTAAGTAGCAGGATAGTACAGCTTATGTGAAGCTGTTCTTCCTCACAGGTCCAGCCTCCTAGGTAACAAACAGTATTATCACTGTGGAAGAGCTGTTCTCTTTTCTTATTTGTTTAAGGTGAAGATAAATCTAATAAATGTAGGTATAAAGAGGATTGGTGCATAGCCATTCTGTACATCACTTTGGATTAGAATAAGGCGTCTTGCTTAATACATTTCTCACAGACATTTCTTCAGTGTCTACTTTAAGTCAGGTAGTGGCTAGTATTTTAGTACACTTTGACAAAGCATTAATAGCCTACGACAGGCAATTTTTGTCAATATGTGATTCCTATATTGTGAAAAATCTTAGGTGGTTTGGTTTTTTTTCTTACTGAAATAAAATACCAGTTGTTAGTAAGTTTGCCAGTATTTCTTTTTTTACATGTGATGTTAGAAATCTCTGTAAGTACCAGAAAACATGAGACTAAATATAGGCAGAGTAATTGGCCTATTAATTTCGGAATAATAGAATAGCTTCACTTTTAAAGAAATGACAGATTATACTTTTAAATAGATTCTGAGGGTGGATATATATATTTGTATGTATGTATATATGTACATGTTTATTTTTATTCTCTTTTTTTTTTTTTTTTTTTAAGACGGGGTTTCACCATTTTGGCCAGGCTGGTCTTGAACTCCTGACCTCAGGTGATCCACCTGCCTTGGCCTCCCAAATTGCTAGGATTACAGGCGTGAGCCACCACACCTGGCCCATGTACATGTTTATATATGTGTTCATATTTAGTTGTATGTGCACATAGCCATATGTGCATGTACATAATATGTTCACAGACATAAAAGACATAGTGTCTATATATGCATATTATACATATTTGTGTTTATACATACACATCTACAAATTAATTGGGGTAAATACTTTGACAAGGATTGGCCTAAATCTTTTCGGTTACCGCTGTGTACATAAGTATTTGTTACATGACTAAATAAATGATATCTGACTGAAATATAATAATTTGTCATAATAATTTAGGAAGGTATCTTGCAGCTTGAAAACTTCCAGATAAATCTGCTACAGTTTATAATCACTGTTGCCATAATACCCAAATCTGCACATACATCTGTATATGTGTTTTAATGCTTATAAAATACTCAAACTTTTTTGTGCAAGATTTTGAAGTTTGTTGTTTTTCTTTATTTAAAGGATTCTATTTTAGCAGATGAAGCATTTTTCTCAGTGAATTCCTCCCATCAAAGCCTGAATCATTTACTTTATGATGAATTTGTAAAATCTGTTTTGAAGATTGTTGAGAAATTGGATCTTACACTAGAAACACAGACTGTTGGGGAACAAGAGGTTAGAAATTTTTATCAACAGTACTTTTTCATCATCTTTGTACCAACTGTCTTTTCATATAAATATTCAAGGCATAGTAGCACATTTGTGGAGGACTGGAGAAAATTGATTTCTTCAGGATTATTATTTGCCATTGATGCTTTTTTGTTGGATGTAACCTATTGTACAGAAAATGTTATTACTAGATGGCTCAACAAGTAATTTATTAATCTATTAATTTTTTTGGAAAAATTATTTACTAAGCTCATTTATTTCTTATTCCTTAGCAATAGTAAAGAGTGACAGAAGTCTTCTTTTGTGTAGAAATGACTTTGTGTAGGATAGGGAAACCTGGGGTTGCTCTTGTTTATAGTTGAGGAAACTCCAAATTGTGGTATATACAAGGTGTTAAATGTGTTCCTGAGATAGTAGAATATAGATAATACGCAGAGAAACAAGAAAATGCCCTCTCTTTCTTTTGCACCCAATTTTCCTAGCCTGGGTTAAAGATAAGTCATGGCTTAAGGCTGCCAGCCTGGAGTTGCCCTGCTGTTGCCTGAGGCAACTGGACTCCATAGTAATTAGGCTGGTGAGAAAGAGCTGAGGTCCCGGGAAGGCCTCTCGCTTGCTTTCTACTGCAGTGATTGTTTCAGACTAGATTGTGCTGATTAGAGTTCATGCATTTGTACCTCCACTGCAGTCCTGAGATAGACAAGAGGTAATGGAGAGGATGTGCATAGGAAACATGAAGGTAAACAGTACAAGTCTGTGGCAACGTCAGCTTTATTGCACTTGTGGTATTCTATTTTTCATGTTGAGTGATAGGTGACAGCATCACTGTGTGCTTTATTGCTGTCTGTGCTTTGCATATGTCTAAAATAGTTTTATTAAAAAAAAAAAAAACTTGCCCAAAGGGACTTCCTGGAACTGTGTCAGCTGACAGACCTGCATTTTAGAACTTGTGTATGTTCATCGCTGTCTTCAGTGGCTTCCCTTTCTCCTCTGTTCCCTGCCCTTCCGGTTTCATTCCAACAGATCTATGACCACCTGTTAACACTTCCCAGATACCTTTGGTCTCCAGCCTCCTCCTCCCTTGTTGGTTTCTGTTCTCTATTTCTAACTACTTGTTTAACATTTGAATTTGAATACACAGTTGTGTTCGGTAACACAATTTGGTGACACAAACTTAACGTGTTTAAAACTGATCTTCCTGCACTTCACAAAATACCATATTTTTCATTTATCTTAATGCTGTTAATAATTTCTCTGTTTTGCTGTTTCTTCACTTGAAATCTCCAAGTCACCTATTAAAATTCTGTCTCTGTCAAGGCATTATTGCTAGCTTCCTCAAGCGGTGCTGCCTTCCTGGCATTTTTGTGTTTGTCCCATTCTTTCATCACTTCCCATGAGTCCTTTTTGTTAGCACCTTCTGCAAGTACTGCCCTTCTTATCAGACCGTAGCTCTTGAGCAACCATCTTGGTCTTTCTTGCTGTTGCATTCTTTCTTAGCATCGGTCCTAGACTATGAAGTCAGTTGGAAAGTTATTTGTTGAGTGATTTGTGATTGAATGGTACAGTGTTTCTTTGCTGCAATTACTCTTTAAGAACGGAGATGAGGCGCCTGGTGTTTGGGTGATCCCGACTTCAGATCCAGCGGCTAACTTGCATCCAGCTAAACCTAAAGATTTTTCGGCTTTCATTAACCTGGTGGAATTTTGCAGGTATTTTGTAAAATTTTAATTATTTAAGAATGAAAATGATCATTAGTTATTGGCTATAAATTCCTTATATAGATATAAGAAAGGAAATAATAAAAGACTTAAAATCTATCATTGATTATATAGATCTTTAAAATATATCTAAGTGTACCAGCTTACAGTTTTCATTTTTTATATATTTATTTGTTTTGAGATGGAGTCTCGCTTTGTCAGCAGGCTGGAGTGCAGTGGCATGGTCTCGACTCACTGTAACCGCTGCCTCCTGGGTTCAAGCGATTGATTCTCCTGCGTCAGCCTCCCGAGTAGCTGGGACTACTGACACGCAGCCCAGCCACCATGCCCAGCTCATTTTTTTTTTTTGTATTTTTAGTAGGGATGGGGTTTCACCATGTTGGCCAGGTTGGTCTCAATCTTTTGACCTTGTGATCCACCTGCCTCAGCCTCCCAAAGTGCTGGGATTACAGGCGTGAGCCACCACGCCCAGCCCAGTTTTTATTTTTTTTATATATTTAAAAGATCCTCAGGTAGAGAAAAATGGGTTATAGATACATCTAAACATTTTATGTGTATCTAAAATTGTTGTGATGGAATGGTAGCTTATAGTTGTTTATGTTCTTTATACTTTTAAAGGTAAATACAGATTAATATGATAACAATTTCTACCTTCAATTTCTGATCTGTTTTTGCAGAGAGATTCTCCCTGATAAACAAGTTGAATTTTTTGAACCATGGGTGTACTCATTTTCACATGAGTTAATTTTACAGTCGACAAGGTTGCCCCTCATCAGTGGTTTCTACAAATTGCTTTCTATTACAGTAAGAAATGCCAAGAAAATAAAGTATTTTGAGGTGAGTCTTTTTTGCAGGACATTGAATTTTGTGTTTTTTTTAGGTCATGAGTCATAAAATATGTGATTATGGCCTGTGCAGTTTTAAAGTCTACTAATTTTATTATATGTATTTTAAAAAATGGTATGTGAGTGGCAGCTAAAAACTTAGCAGCATTTTTTGCCCTGTTGCTCAAGTACCTGGCTAATTATGTAAGATTAACAAGGCCTCTTAAAGTGTGGTCCTGGGACCAGCAGCCTTGAGCATTGCTTTCTGCATCAGAAGCCCTCGGGGGAGGTCTCTGCCACTTGTGCTAGGAGCCGCCGGGTGATTCTGGCACCTAGTAAAGTTTGAGAACAACTGGGTTAGCATTCTGGAGGCTCTAGTCAGGAACTTGTGGAGCCCACCTGGGTGATTACAGGGTGAGATGAGGAAGAGGGAATGGATTTAACTGTATCCATGGCTTCTGACTAGCTTCCCTCTTCTCCCTTCTTGTTCTGACTGGCCTGTGACTTGAAATGTGTGCAGAGCTGATTCTCCCTCTGGTCTAAACTAGATGTTGGTAACTTGCAATGGATTTGCCCCTTTGAAGACAAGCTGGGAAGTACTGGATTAGGATACAGTCTCCGGATCCTTGTTCAGTGTACTAACTTGCTGTTTTATTTGACAGGGAGTTAGTCCAAAGAGTTTGCAACACTCTCCTGAAGACCCAGAGAAGTATTCTTGCTTTGCTTTATTTGTGAAGTTTGGCAAAGAGGTAATTTTTAAATGATTTATCTTAGTGTTATCATGAGCTATTGTTAAGTGAATGTCTATTGAAAAAATCTTAGCGATCATAAATAACCTAATTATTTTAAGAATTGGGGCCGGGCACAGTGGCTCACGTCTGTAATCCTAGCACTTTGGGAGGCCGAGGGGGGTGGATCAGGAGGTCAGGTGTTTGAGACCAGCCTGACCAACATGGTGAATCCCTGTCTCTACTAAAAGTATAAAAATTAGCCGGGCGTGGTGGCGTGAGTCTGTAATCCCAGCCACTCAGGAGGCTGAAGCAGGAAAATCACTTGAATCTGGGAGGCGGAGGTTGCAGTGAGCCAAGATGGTACCATTGCACTGCTTCCTGGGTGACAGACTCCCTCTCAAAAAAAAAACAAAAACAAAAAAACAAATTGGGCCGGGTTGGGAGGCTGCGGGAGGAGAATCGCTTGAATCGGGAGACAGAAGTTGCAGTGAGCTAAGATGGTGCCACTGCAGTACAGGTTGGGCAACAGAGCAAGACTCTGTCTCAAAAAAATACGAAAACAAAAATTGATTTGCTAAATCTGGAGTGGGAGTGTGGTCTTAAAAAAATGAATAGAGGAAATTATTGTGCTTCAAAAGTCCCTCAGCCAGGTGCAGTGGCTCATGCTTGTAGTACCAGCACTTTGGGAGGCCAGGATGGGTGGATCACTTGAGGGTAAGAGTTCAAGACCAGCTTGACCAATGTGATGAATTCCCATCTCTACTGAAAGTACAAAAAATTAGCTGGATGTGATACTATGCACCTGTAAGTCTAGCTACTCGGGAGGCTGAGGCAGGAGGGTCACTTGAAGGGAGGTGGAGATTGCAGTGAGCCAAGATTGAGCCACTGCACTCCATCCTGGGTGACAGAGCACGACTCTACCTTAAAAAAAAAAAAAAAGGTTCCTCAGGCTGTTTTAACATAATTAAATTGAGTAATGGCAACTCAAAATAAATAGATTCTTGCTTTTCCATGTAGTAAGAATTAAGCATTTCAACAAATTAACGTTCCTGGTGGTTAGTGCATAATTTGTAAGTGAATGTGGTCATGTCAATAAAGGCTACAAGCCCAATTCTTGTATTTGAGAATAGGGCAAATATTTTTTAGTTGATTTTCAAAGCTAGGCTCTATTCAGATACACAGCACTGTCTTCCTTCTTGTTAAGGTGGCAGTTAAAATGAAGCAATACAAAGATGAACTTTTGGCCTCCTGTTTGACCTTTCTTCTGTCCCTCCCACATGACATCATCGAACTCGATATTAGAGCCTACGTTCCTGTGCTGCAGGTAGGTGTTATCTTCAAGAGAGCCACGTCTTCATCACTGTTGTGAGTCCCAGAGCACATGGAAACACCATGCTTTTGCCCTGGCAGTCCCAGCAGGCGCTTCCCAGCAGGCACAACTGGGTTAGGGTCTGCTTCTGCCACTTACTGGCTTTGGGACTTAGACCCTTGGTGACTTCTAAGCTGCACTTGGAGATCGATGTGAGAGTTAAACCTGTGTCTTGAAAGTTCTGCGGTGTACCACAGCCACAGAGACAGCTGCTTGCTTTCCTCCTGGTTTCCTGGACTACACCCACTTACCTCCAGCAGTGTCTGGTGTCCGTCATTAAAAGGAGTATTCATTAGAAACCACAATTAATTGGTATATTTTTTCTTTAAATCTTATATTTCCTGCGTTTCAGTTTAACTTGTTTGTATTAACATTCAGATGGCATTCAAACTGGGCCTGAGCTATGCCCCCTTGGCAGAAGTAGGCCTGAATGCTCTAGAAGAATGGTCGCTTTACATCCACAAACGTGAAATGCAGCCTTATTACAAAGATATTCTCCCCTGCTTGGATGGATACCTGAAGACTTCAGCCTTGTCAGGTAAGGTTTGAAGAATTGCTCTGTGTGCTGCAATTAAAATGGAAATGGAATGACTATGATAGGTAGGACTGTATTTTTGTAACTTCTGAAATTTCAATCCAGCATGTTCAAAGTATGTTTGATTGCTATTTTTGTAATTTCTCTAATTTATCTGAAGATAATTGGAATGACTAAGAAATATAGTTAAGATATTAAAAATATTTTTCATTTACTTATAGCTTACTAAGATTTATAAAATCTTCAACAATAAGGACTGTCTTAAATACCTTAGGACTTTTTATGGCTCCTAATACACTGCTTTGCAAAAAAAAACTTGTTGAATAAATCAGTCAGGAATAAAACCTTCAGAAAATTCAATAGTAATTTTGTATTTTTACTTAATTTCACTAGATTTTTATTGCTTTTTAAAACTGATGAAGCATACTAATTGTAGCTAATTAAAAATTGGAGAAAAAATGTCATCATAGAAAAATAGGTTTGTGAAAAGAATCAAAGAAACAAGTTATCTGGCCAGGTAGAAATCTTACTAGTCAAGAAAAGAAAAAGTAGGACCTCAGGGTCAGGGTGCGGGCACAGACTTACTTAAACTGGAGTGAAAAGAGACATCATCCGATGCAAGCAAAGAGAAATATTCTGTTGGGAGAAAGACTGAAGTATTTCTAAGAATTTAAACTTTACTGTCTTCAAAGTAGAAGTCAATTATTAATATGTAAGTTTTTTTTTCTTCATGAGGCCAAGAAAAGAAATACAGAAAAAAGTTGTGAGGTTTTACTTATGTAAATAATTATTTTATTGTTAAATCTTATTGGCTTGGAAATACCATGTGAAAGTTGTGACAGATTTCATTCACTATGTCTGGTTTTTGTGACATCCTCAGTACATGTGCAGAGTTCATGAAGAAAGAGTCACAATTTTTAAAGATTATAATAACAAGTATATTTTAGAGACCAAAACCACAAACTAGTTAACCTTTATAGCTTTTAAAATTCACATAATATATAAGGAGTGCCATTATTTGAGTATTCATGACAAATATATCACTTAAATGAATATACCTGTTAACACATATCTTTGTAGTATTTTCTTTTTTGAGTTCTGTTAATTAACTCTTTGAAAAGATTTGTTTTAGATTAATAAAGGAAGTTACTGTGATTATTTTAAAGGATTTGCATTTTGAACATATGTACTGTTAAGGTGATTTGATAATTGAGAAAAGCAGAAAGTAAGCAAAATTAGGTGACAAGTTATTAAACTTTTTTTGATATATCAAACTTTCAGAACAATTGCCTGAACAGTGAAAAGAACTCCATGTGTTCCATCTCGATTCACCAGTTATTAAGATTTTGTACCATTTATGTTATTCCCTGTACTTTCTCTGTTGTGTGCATGTGCGTGTTTTTATATTTACATGGGACATTTTTTTCAGAACTGTTTGTGAATAAGCAGAAGATGTTATAGATCTTGAATACGTCATTGTATATTTCTTAAGAGTGAGGACGTTCTTTTACATAACCACAATATCATTATCAAAATCAGGAAAAGTAACATGGATACATACTCTTCCAAATTATAGTCCATGTGCAGATTTTTCACTTGTCCCATTAATTTCTTTTTTAGTGACACATGTAGGCTCATGTGTTACTTTTGGTTGTAACTTCAGCCTTCTTTAATGTGGGATAGTTCTTCAAGCTTTCTTAGTTCTCATGTCCTGACATTTTTGAAGGCTGCAGGCCAGTTATTTTGTACAATGTCCTTCCATGCGTGTTTGTCTGAAGTTTCCTCTTGGTGAGTTTTGGGCTGATGCTGGGTCCTTTTAGGACAGTTAGTGCCTTTGCTGGCTGTTTTCACTCTAACCAATTGGCCAGTGTTTATCATCTTTTTGTGGTTGTCAAGTTACTATTTCTCCCTCTGTGTGAGTTAGTAGTTTGAGGCCTTCCTAGCGTGATCAGTCCTGAGGTCTTTAGGTGGTACAGAGGAATGTAGATGCTGGGCAGGGGGAGGTCCCAGGTGCTCTCGAGGATGTGAGGAGGGCATGCCTTAAGGGGTGGCCTGGCATGGAGTCCAGCAAGCAAGATGAGGCACCCACATGTTGGGACAGCTGTCTGGGATGTCGGGGTGCAGGCTGGGCGAGAAGGGGATGGAGGTACTAGTTTGCTTACATATGGGGGATTGAATAAATACGTAAATTCATTGAGAATAAAAGAAACTAGGTTTCTTATGTTGAAGTGAGCTACGAATACAGAAAGACAGGA
>CAUYQU010056507.1:0-13962 GCA_963574635.1 Cheracebus regulus
TATGTAACTTTTTGACGTTAGCTTTTTTAGTTTGCATAAGTAAAATTTTTTTCTGATTATAAAAGGAATATGTAATTAGCTAAAGAACTATTGGAACTAATTACTAAGGAGATGGATGTATACTTGACACACAAAAATCAATAGCTTTCTTATTCACCCATAGTAATTTAAAAAATGGTATGGGAAAAAAGGATTCTATTCACAATGACAACAAAAACTAAATACTTGGAAATAAATTTAACAATAAATTGCAATTATAAAACTTGAATAAAGATCATAAAAGAAGGTGGGAAGATAAATTGTAAAAGTGGTTGTGTCAGTCTATAATTTCAGTGCAATCTCAATCAAAATTTCAGCAGTTTTTGAAAAACTTAGTAAACTGTTTTAACATAGTATACATTTGAAGACAAAGGTGCTCAAAAATAAGAAATTTTGAAAAAAGTGAAAGAGACTGCATACCAAATATAAACTGTATTACTGAATTATAGTAATTAAGCAGTATGAAACTGAAGAGTAGACAAATCAGTGGATAGAGTCCAGAAACCTATCCCCACATATATGTGAATTTGCTTTTTAAAATTTGGCATTTCAAATCAGTGTGGTGAGTAAATAATAATGCTAGAAAATTGGACATGGGTTTGGAAAGTACTGAGACCTTCTTTACATTATATGTAGATATATACATATATTTGATTTTGTAAAAATGAAAACTTCTTGCAGCCTAAGCACCCATCAGTGGATGCATGGATAAATAAAAGTGTGGTATATCCATATAATGAAATATTATTCAGCCTTAAAAAGGAAAGAAATTCTGACATGCTGCAGTCTGTATGAACCTTGAGGACATTATGCTGAGTAAAATAAGCCAGTTACAAAAAGACAGATACTCTATGATTCCTTTAATAGAGTAGTCAGATTCGTAGGGATAGAAAGCAGAAAGAAGGTGGTTATCTGGGGCTGAGGGTGAGAGAGGAATGGAGCATTCATGTTTAGTAGGTAGAGTTTCAGTTTTGCAGAATGAAGAGCTCTGGAGATTAGTTGCACAACAGTGTGAAGGTACTTAACACTGCAGAACTCTACACTTAAAAATGGTTAATACATAAATTTTATGTGTGTTTTATGACAGAATTTTTTATATAGTATTTTTGAAAGATGAAGACTTCTTTGTGACAAAAATATGAAATATAAAGATTACAGGGACAAATGACAAAATGGGAGAAGACATTTGCAAATCAACAAAGAAGATCTGTAATATGTAGATAGTTTCTATAAATCAGTAAAACCTTCCCAACTGAAAAATTTAACAAAGACTTGAAGGGTCAATTCATAGATAAAATGGTCAAAGGCAGTTCAATACTGAAATGTGAAATATGAAAGGATTTGCCTTACTAATAATGACAGAAGTACAAATTAAAAGCAGTAGTTTTATCTACTGTATTGCCAAAAATCAAAAAGATTCATCGTGTGCAGCTAAAGAGTCACATCTGTACATTTTTGGTGAAAGTGTAAATTGATTACACATTTTCAGAAAGCAGTTTGAAATCATACAATACATTCAAATCCTTTGAGCTTACAATTTCACTTCTAGGAATTTAGTCTAAAGTATTTATACATATGCAGAATAATATTTTCTTAAGGATATTTATTGCAGCATTATGTATGAGAGCAAAAATTGGTGGGGAGAACCTAAATATTCACTGATAGGAAAATAGTTAAGTAATACATCCATAGTATGGAGTGTTAGGTAGACTTTGTTCATTTTTGCTGTGTAGCTTTAAAACAGAATATACATTCTGACAGAAAATATATGTAAGTGGTAAATGATAGAACAATGTTTAGTGTCATCCCTTTTATGTTACTAAAACCTGACTATATATATGCACAAATAGGAATATCAGTTCCAAGAAAGGACATGACAAGCCGGGCGAGGTGACTCATGCCTGTAATCCCAGCACTTTGGGAAGCTGAGGCGGGTGGATCACCTGAGGTCAGGAGTTTGCAACCAGTCTGACTAACATGGTGAAACCCCATCTCTACTAAATACAAAAATTAGCTGTATGTGGTGGTACATACCTTAATCTGAGCTACTTGGGAGACTGAGGCAGGAGAATCATTTGTATCTAGGAGGTGGAGGTTGCAGTGAGCTGAGATCATGCCACTGCACTCCAGCCTGGGCAACAGAGCGAAACTCTGTCTCAACAACAACAATAAAAAGGACACACGACTAAGTTGAATCAATTGACTCTTTTTTTAAAAAGAGAACATAATGTCATGTGGCTAGTGTAATTAAAAAAAAAAATCATGTATGGGGAAAAGTTATATATGTTCATTTTAAAAATTAGAAATATGCAGAAAAGAGAAAAGGGCAAAAAAAAATTTTCATCCAATCAGTGATTGTTAAATCTATCATAGGTTTATTTTTTCTATGTAATTATTTTATATGATAGAATTATTCATCTTTTTGAATAGTCTAAAAGGAATATCATGAAATAACCATATATTTGGAAGAAGTCTAATTGGTATTTTTTTTCTTTAAACAGTTTTTTCCCACTAACTGAAGGCAATTTGCATACCATTCAAAGTCTTTGTCCATTTTTGTCAAAAGAAGAAAAGAAAGAATTTAGTGCTCAATGCATACCTGCTCTTTTTGCCTGGACTAAGAAAGATCTTTGCAGTACTAATGGTTAGTTGCTTGATAATAAATATTTCATTAACTTAATTATTGCTTGAGGGTAAGAACTGTTTCTAATATATAAGACCATATCTAACAGAGGTAAATTGAATTATAGCTGATTTGTTCTGAGATTATATTATATGAATGAGTGTCTTTAGACAATGGCTGTTATCATTTTGCAGTACAAAAAATGCTCTGGCCTTAGGGAAGACTTACACCCAGAAATACTGCCTAACCATTTTTTATCTGTTGATAGCTTTTTAAAGCTGTGCCTCATTTCTCCCTAGTCAACCAAAGATTGAACATATAAAGGCAGAAATAGCTTCTGTTGTATTTAAAACACTGCACTGTCATTTGCTAATTAATAACATTTATGAGCACCAGCTACATGATAGTTACTGTTGTAGAGAAGACAAACATAAAGTTGTATCATGTGATAACTGACATAGCAAAAAGATGTATTATGTATAGAAGTGGCAGAAAGGAAGGAATTTCCACTCTGCTTTGAGGGTGTCAGTGGCGTTTTCACAAAGAGAAATATTTTTACTGGGTGTTGAAGGATAAATAGTTTTCTATATGGACACAGTTAGGGAAGGGCATTCCGGGTACACAAAAACATACAAGAGTACAGATTGTTCATTTTGGCTGGTATTTAAGATAGAAGGTTGAGGGCAGAGGGTGTTAAGATACACCAGTGGATGGAGTTGGAGGAATGGTAGAGATCCTAAAGGGTGGGTCCACATCAGAGATTACCACATGTACTAGCTGCTTATTGAGTGAATGAATGTATAAATTAGGAAACAGTAAGTTCTATTTTCCATTTTCTATTTCCTGCTACTCTATAGCTGTAGTTTTTGTTTTTATTTGAACAGTGAGTTTACTGAATATGTCCTGCACTTAAGAAACTAAAACAAAAAACAGCATAAGTCAGTTTAAATTACAGTATCATTCACTTAGTTTCCCCTCCCCCAAATTCTCTATTGTGTGCTAGGTGTTGGGTATGGAGACAGGGTCTCTGGCCTCTGGAGCTTATAAGCTCATTTTTTTACTCTTACATGAGAGCCATTTGTAGAGTTCTTAACCTGAACACCTCCCAAGAAAGTTTTTTACTTCTCAAAGTGGACTTTCTTTTTATTAGTAGTGATATCGTTTTTTAAATTTTTAAATTTTCATTTTGAATTTTATTTTAGGAGGTTTTGGACATCTTGCCATTTTCAATTCTTGTCTACAGACCAGAAGTATAGATGATGGAGAGCTATTACATGGAATATTAAAAATCATGATATCCTGGAAGAAAGAGCATGAAGATATTTTTCTTTTCAGTTGGTAGGTGGTACTTTATACTGTGTTTTTCCTTCAGTATACGAGTCAGACAAAGATTATATATCTGTGTCACAATTTTGTAGAGCAATTATGGTAGACATTTGAGTCAGTTATTTATAAGTATATAAGATTTAAAGTAGAATATTTTCTAATTCAATGCCAATATAATTATTATTTTGTTGTCATTTGTTTTTATCTTTAACACAGTAATCTATCAGCAGCAAGTCCAGAGGTACTGGGTGTAAATATAGAAATAATCCGGTTTCTTTCCCTATTTTTGAAATACTGCTCATCCCCTTTGGCAGAGAGTGAGTGGGACTTCATCATGTGCTCCATGTTGGCTTGGTTGGAGGCAAATTAACCTGATGTGTCATCACCTCTTTTGGGTCTTTGTACATACTTTTGCATCAGAACTATTTACTGATCTCATTCTTTAAGTGATGATTGTAATTAGCTCCTCTGCATAATTTAAAACACTCTAGAGATGTTCTCCTCACCAGCTACTATTTTACAGACTGGTAAAATGATAGATTTTTAATGACTACTAGCATCATTCAGTGACCAAATCTCCTGTTATTAAAATGCCTTCTCCTTTAGCTTATTGTAATATTTGTAGCACAACCCTTTCAGGTTTTATCTTTTAATGACAATTGTTTTGGTCTTTTTTGGTTATAATTCGATTATTTCTAAAATGTACTATGTGAGTATTGCAAGAGTAATGCATTAAATATTAGCAAATTCAGAGGTAATTAGTGTGATTTTATGACCCAGAGCAGCCAGAGGTATACTACTTGTGGGCTCCAAGGCAGCAAGTCAGTCAGGGTTGAATTGGTCTGAATCTCTGCTTTGCCTGCTATTAGCTATGTGGCTTAGAGTTTTAAACTTGAACTGTTGAGCCTCAGTTTTCTTTTCTTTTTTTTTTTTTTTAAATTTGAGACAGAGTCTCACTCTGTCACTTAGGCTGGAGTACAGTGGTGTGATCTTGGCTCACTGCAACCTCCGCCTCCTAGGTTCAAGCAATTCTTGTGCCTCAGCTTCCCACGTAGTAGGATTACAGGTGCCCACCAGCATGCCTGACTAATTTTTATATTTTTAGTAGAGATGGGGTTTCACCATGTTGGCCAGGCTGGTCTCAAACTTCTGGCCTCACGTGATCCACCTGCCTCAGCCTCCTAAAGTGCTGGGATTTCAGGCATAAGCCACTGCATGTGGCCGATTTTCTTATTTTAAAATAATAACTCACAACTTGTAGAGCTATTGAGAAGATTAGAAATGTGTATTTAATGTATCTGACTTAGTGTTTTCTTCCACAGTTTAGAAATTAAAAAGGGCATTTCAGAATAAATTGTTTACTAATGATTCCAATTCATGGTATTTAGTTTTGAAGAAAAAAGTTATTTTGATGTAAAATATTTATATTTCTCCTGAGACTACACACTTCAACTGCTTTTCATTTTAAAAATCAAATACATGAAAGAGGGGCTTTTCTTTATTGTCTTTATTTGTAGTGTTCTGGTAGAACTCTGTTTGCCTATTTCATTTTTATTGCTTTTCAGACAGCCAGTGAGAATCAGGCATTGTATTCTGTTCCACTTGTGCAACTGTTTGCCTGTGTCAGCTGTGATTTGGCCTGTGACCTCAGTGCTTTTTTTGATTCCACATCTCTGGATACCATTAGCAGCCTTCCTGTAAATCTGATCAGTGAATGGAAAGAATTTTTTTCCCAAGGCATCCACAGTTTGCTTTTACCTATTTTGGTGACTGTTACAGGCAAGTGAAAAGGGGAATAATAATGAGATTGATTCATTGGAAATGACTTACTGAAAAATTCAAAACCAAAAATCAAATAATACTAAATAGTAAAAGAAAAAACAGAAGAGAAAGCTTGGCTTCTCAGAAGCATCATATATGCTTCTATTTAACTGACAAGAGTTGAAAAAATGGCAAGGTATCCAATGACTGTTGCAAATTAAAATAATAATGATTTGGATAACATGAATAGATTATGTGAATAGAACCTCACTATTTGCTTTCTTTTTAGAAAAGGATCGGATAAAAGTCATTAAAATAGTTGAGATTAACTGAAATACACATTCGGTTCATGTTTCTAGTTAAGACTACTTTATTGTTCATGTCTGGTTTTTATTTCATTGTCTAAAATGACATTTGATTGTGAATCAGTTATGCTATACTAACTTTCTTCTGGGACATGCATGTCTTTCCTTTTTGTCATTAGGAGAAAACAAAGATATGTCTGAAACATCCTTTCAGAATGCAATGCTGAAACCCATGTGTGAAACATTAACATATATCTCAAAGGAACAGCTACTGAGTCACAAACTTCCTGCAAGATTAGTTGCAGACCAATAAACAAACTTACCAGAATATCTCCAGACTTTGTTAAATACATTGGCTCCATTACTCCTCTTCAGAGCTAGGCCTGTGCAAATTGCTGTTTATCATATGCTATACAAGTAAGAATTCATCCAATTGAATCTATATTACAGTGGTCTAAAAAAATAGAATATATGCTTAGTTTTTACTTTTAATTATTTAAACAGTAAAATTCTTAAAAGAAGGATATCTGACTGTTTCACTAGTAGGGACACCCAAGTTGCTTGATCTTTTAGGTTGTCATTCTCTATACACAATTTATATTTAAATAGTCCTGGCTATAGTAGTTATTTTAGAGCAAACTCATTTAAACATTTACTCATTATAAAATAAGTATTGACTTTTCTGTTCTTGAACAGGACTTAGTAAACAGTTTAATATCACATATTTAAAAATAATGTTCTAATTTCTAGATTGATGTCTGAATTACCACAGTATGATCAGGATAATCTAAAGTCATATGGAGATGAAGAAGAAGAACCAGCCCTGTAACTTTTTTTTTCTTTTAATAATTTGTTTTATTAAATTCTTCTAATCCTTCTCACTTATAATGTCTTTAGAGGACTGAAGCAGCACAAAAGCTGTAAATTAGAGTTATATTCATTCTACAGATAGATCTTTTTAGTTATTTGTAAGATATAAATGAAATCTAGATTTCACCCCAAAGATTGTTTCTCTTAATTGTTCTTAAATCACATGTTCCATTTGCTACTGTTTAGTGAAACTTTCTTTGGCCATATAGTGGCTGTGGAAAGAGTGTATCAGTTGAAATATCTATTGAGCATCCACTTTGTGGATAGTATTAATGCAGTGTTTAGTGAGCACTTTCTTTTTCTTAGGGGATTAATCCTATACAGATGATACCATTTTATAGAAAATATAGTATATGTTGAGTGCTAAAAAAAAAAGGATAACTTTTTTTTTTTATAGCAACTAGGCCTGTATAAGATAGCATGTTATGAGGGCACAATTAATGTACCTCAGGAAAGGAAGACTTTCTTTTGAGGAAGAGGCATTTAAACTGGACCTTTAAGGTTAAGTAGCATTTCTGCAGGACAGGAAAGACAATATAAGTTAAGAGAACATTATGTACAAAGTCACTGAGTCATGAATGTGAAGATGTACTTGGGGAATATTGAGTAGTTACTGCTTAATGTATACATTTATTGACACTATCTTTGTTTACCGGAATGTAAGTTCTGTGAGGGCAAGAATTTCCATCTTATTTCTGAGCGAGAAATCGGCCAGAATGCTATAGGCCAGAATGCTTCCTGGCCCATAGCAGATATCATGAGTAGTATGTTGAATGAACAAATAAAAATTAGTGAGTATAGGGTAGGCAGGGTATAATGGAAGATAAAGCTGGAAGGGTAGTTAAAGAGGCCCGATAATGAATGACCTTAAAAATGACTTTTCCAGGGAGATTTGGGTATTATTTGGTAGAAAATAGGACACCGCCAGCTGATTCTGACACCAGTGTGAAACATTAATTGTAAAAAGAAGCAAGCAGAAGTGGAGGTGATTCCAGAAGTTAAATAACAGTGCATGGAGGGCAATGTGAAAAGTGGAGAGATTTCGGAGCTGGTATTTTATAAGATCTAGTGACTATCAGTATGGAATATAGAGGCTTGATACTGATATGGAGGTGTTGAAGGAAAAGACCTAAGGGCAGAAGCTTGGAGAAGGCCTGTGCTTATGGGCTGGGAGAAGGAAGCCACAAGGGAGGAATGATCATGGAAGTAAAACAAGAGAGCCACGCTAGAGTTTCATAGAGAAGGGAGTTAAGTATTTTACTTCGTGAAAATCTCGTAAGTTCACCTGAGAATATAAATGAGTGGAGTAGTTCAGTAAAGAAGAAAAGTAACTTACATTGTTGTGAATTAATGTGAATGATAAATTTATTTTCCTAAAAAGAGATACAATCATGAGTTTTTAAATAGGCACATAATTATTTTCTGTGTTTATCATTCTGATTAATAATATGATTGTGATATCTCTTAATAGTGCTAAATAAGTAGATAATATGCAATAAAATAGAAACTTGGATGAAGTGACAAAGTTGGAAGTCTTAATCTTTACTTTATCTTTTATAAAGGACAATAAAAGGCTTGGTAGGATTTAGAATCCCTAACAGTTTCCCTGACTGACTGAGGGACTTTGTACTAATCATTTGGCTTCTCTGGGTGTGTGATTTTTTTTTTTTTTGCTTATAAAACAGAAAATTGAAATGGATGTTTTCTAAAAATGTCTTTCCTTCAAGTGCTATAGTATGTCTTTTTGATTTTACTGTTATATGAGATTAGAAGTTAAAATTGGATGAATAGAGGGGAATTTGTAGAAGGTTTCTGGAAAATAGAGAAATTTTTCTAAAATGCATAAAGTCTACAAATACCGTCAATTTGTTAAGGAATGAGTTATAAAGAAAACTGTGGTGTTTAATCATTGATTCTTAGGTCACCACCGGCGGCACTGATGTCTCTTCTTAGCACTCAAGAGGAGGACTTGAGTGAAGACTTCTGTTATGTTCTGGGATACCTTCTCACTTGGAAATTAATACTAACTTTCTTTAAAGCCGCTTCATCACAGGTAAGTAAATATGTGAAAACTTTGAACAGTTCTGTCCTAATATGCTTCTCTGACACTGTTCTAAATACCTTCCTTCCCTTTAACTTAATAAAAGAGAAATGCCTTATGTTATAATCTTATCTTTTTTTTTTTTTTTTTTAATTGAGGTGGGGTCTCTGTTGTCCATGCTGGAGTGCAGTGCCACGATCTTGGTTCACTGCAACCTCTGCCTCCTGGGCTCAAGCGATCTTCTCACTAAGTAGCTGGGACTACAGGTGTGACCCACCATGCCTGGCTAATTTTCATTTTTTTTATAGAGATGGGGTTTCACCGTGTTGCCCAGACTGGTCTCAAACTCCTGAGCTCAAGTGATCTAACTGCCTTGACCTACAGGCAGGAGCCACAGCGCCCAACCTAATCTCAATTTTATCCAGCTACCTTTAGACAATCTGCTTAATAAGTTTACTCCTGTCCCTTATGCCTCACCCCTCCAAGCAAAAGTATTTACTCTGATATGTGGCCAGATCAGTTTTTTTCTAACTGAATAGTCACCAGGTTCTTTTATTTCAGGAAATAAGATTTTTTTTTTTTTTTTTTTTTGAGACAGAGTCTTGCTCTGTCGCCAGGCGCCAGGCTGGAGTGCAGTGGCACGATATTGGCTCACTGCAACCTCCATCTCCTGGGTTCAAGCAATTCTCCTGCCTCAGCTTCCCGAGTAGCTGGGACTACAGGTACGTGCCACCACGCCCAGCTAATTTTTGTCTTTTTAGTAGAAACAGGGTTTCACCATGTTGGCCGGGATGGTCTCGATCTCCTGACCTCGTGATCCACCCACTTTGGCCTCCCAAAGTACTGGGATTACAGGCGTGAGCCACCGTGCCTGGCCAGGAAAGAAGATTTATATAATTTAATTCTGTGCTATCACAGTAATGATTTAAAAAGATTTGGATCTTGTGTTTTTTCTGTTTTTTGGGGTGTCAGTTTTTCACTCTGTTGTAGAGATTTCACTTAATACATCATTGCAAATTTACCTTAGTTGAAAATCACTGTTTGGAGAAAGATCTGTGAAACATAACCCATGTAATAATTCCAACTGTTGTTATCTAAATGGGGAAAATATCTAAAATATTTGCCCAAATTATTCTAGTAGCCACTAGATGTCTGTGTTGTTTCAAATTTAGGAAGTAAGACTTTGTCCAAGAAGAAACTGGAAAGATCTCTCTAGTTTTAATTTCTTTTAGAAAGATCCCCACTTGAGGATAGCTTGAGCCCAGGAAGCAGAGGTTGCAGTGAGCTGGGTGACAGAACCAGACCCTGTCTCAAAAAGAACAAGAAAGATCCAGATCTCCATCCGTCTTTCACTGAATCAACCTAGTAAAATATGTGCCTTCTTTGATAGGTCAATAAAAGAGATGTGGTTTATCACCTAGTGTGATGAAGTATTTATGGCATTCATTTCCAATGTGACTTTTTCAGAATTTTTAAATTATAATTTATGTTGTTCATAACCTATACCTTGACACAAAGATATCAATTTTTGTATCTTTGTATTTGTATATCTAAGGGGAAAAATCAAATCACAGAGGCAGCATCGATCTAGTTGTTAAATTGATTAGTTTTCTCTTCAGGACTGTCACTTATTTTTATGACTTAAGCTAGTTTTATTTGCTGATCATATATTTCAAGAGCTCCTTATTGGGCTTTTACATCAATTTCTTAAAATATTGTTAATCTCTAAAAAATTGCAGCGGATTGAGGCTTTTGTGTATAAGAGTTTTGTTCTTATTTTATATTCAGAAGTTAGGAAAATGGCCTTCCTTCCCCTTTTTTGTTAAGCTGGGTTTGGGTTAGGGTACAGAATTATATAGCAGCATTTATGATTATTGAGTCTGAAAGTTGAACTGAGTTGTGGGCATATAAACCAGAATAACCCACTAAATAATACTAATTAGATGAATCCTGAAATAAACAGAATTTTTCTTCAGAAAACTTTAAATGTTCCTAAATCATGGGTTAACCTTTTTTTCTAAAAAAAAAAAAAAAAAAAAAAAAACTCCTAGCAAATTAGATTGAACTGAAAAAAAGTTGTATATATACGTGTATGTTTATGTGTCTGTTTTATAAAGCTTTACTGAGACGTTGCACATACCATAAAATTTACCCACTTAGCATATACAGTTTGGTGTTTTTAGTATACAGTCATCCCTTGATATCTGCAGGAGATTGTTTCCAGGCTCCCTCCCATGCCCCCAACCCCGGTGAATACCCAAGTTCCTTATATAAAATGGCATAGTATTTGCATCCAACCTATGCACATCCTCCTGTATACTACTTAAAATCATCTCTAGATTAGTTATCACTGATACAATGTAAATGCAATTGAAATAGTTGCTATACTGTATTTTTAAAATTTGTAGTGTTTTTATTGTTGTACTGGGTTTTTAAAAATCACCTTTTTGCCCCTCAAATATTTTCCATCTGTGATTGGTTGCATTTTCAGATGGGAAACCCATGAATATGGAGGGCTGACTGTATTCACAGAGTTATACAGTTATTACCACTACCTTATTTAAGAGCATTATCAATGTCTCATTGTACTTGATAGCCATCACTTCCCATTTCCTTTGAAACCCCACAGCTCCTGAAAACCATTAAACTGTGTTCTGTCTGTATGCATCTGCCTGTTCTGGACATTTCACATATCTGGTCGTTAGTGTCTGGCTTTTATTTCACTTAGTATATTGTTTTCAGTATTTGTCAAATTGTAGCATGTATCGACAGTATTGCATTTCCTTTTGTGGCTGAATAATACTCTATTTTATAGATATACCATATTTTGTTTATCTGTTTATCTATTAATGGACCTTTAGGTTTGTTTCCATTTGTTGGCTATTGCGAATAAAGTTGCTGTGAACATTCATGTATAAGCTTTTGTGTTGAAATATGTTTTCATTCCACTTGTGTTGTGTATCTTGGAGTGGAATTGTTGGGTCATACATGTGTGTTTCTTAAAGTCCATTGATACTGCTGATTAATTTTTTTTAAATCTCCAACTTTTATTTTGAAAAAAATTAAACGTACAATGAAGTTGGAAGAATAATTCAGTGAAAAGTCACATACTCTTTTAGATCAACACATTTTTAACATATTGCTACATTTGCACATACTTTCTCTGTATTTACTTTTTTCTTGCTGACTTACTTGAAAGTAAATTGCAGACATTATGATGCTTTACCAAAAGTATTTAAGCATATATATCCTAAGATCAAGGATATGTTTCTACGTAAGCATAATTTTTATACTCAAGAGAAATTTAATTTTGATGCAATAATACCTAATTTTTATTTAGATACTTTCAGTTGTCCCAGTAATATCTTTATAGTTTTATTTTCTTTACTGAAGATCCAATCAAGAATCATGTTTGTATTTGTTTGCCATATTTCTTTAGTTTCTTTAACCTATAATTCCTATACCTTTCTTTTCTTGTCATTGTTTTGGCCAGCTGCTTTTAGCCTGTCATACAATTTGAATTTGTCTGATTGTTTCCTTATTAGATTCTGGTTAATTTTCAGCAAGAGTACCTACTGCACAAGTTGTTATATGTTCTCAGTGTCTTATCTCAGGAGCCATATAATGTTATTGTATTATTTTACAGGTTGAGTATCCCTTATCCAAAATGCTTGGGACAGTGGTGTTTCTGATTTCAGATTTTTTCAGATTTTGGAATGTTTTTGTTACATGTCCTGGTAGAGCATCCTAGATCCGAAAATCTGAAACGCTCCAGGAGTATTTCCTTTAAACATCATGTTGGTGCTCAACAAGTTTTAGATTATGGAGCATTTTGGATTTTGGATTTTCAGATTTGGGATATTGATCCTTCATTGGTGATGTGAAGTTTGATGGTAAGGGTATTTTGGTCAACGTATTTTAAAAATCAATTCCAAAGCCTATGGCTTGATCCTTGTATTTAAGTATTCATAGTGTCCAGAAAATGGTGTATTTTACACAAGGAAAGGATAAATGCTTGAGGTGATGAATATCCCACTTACCCTATTACATATTATATGCCTATAAAATACCTCATATGCTCCATAAATATCTGCTGTGTACCCACAAAAATTAAAAATACAAAATTTTAGAAAAGAAAACAGTGTCTTTGTACCATGAGGAGATCTGTGATATAGTGGAAGAAATCATTTTAAAATCAGTACAGATACCAAAGAATAGCAAAGTGAATGTGACAAATGCAAGCTATGCTATTGAGGGAAAGCAGGAGTTGTAAAGCACAGGTCTCACATAGGTACCTGTCATGCTCCCAGTGGCGGCTCGTTTTTCTGTTTATAAAAGAGAAACCAGAAATACGTATTTTTATGTGAAATTTCCTGATTGAAAAAACAGCTCTGAGGAGACCCCCCAAGACCTTTTGGACTACTAGTTTGTGCTGTCTTTTTTTTTTTTTTTTGTATGGAACACTTCACGAATTTGCGTGTCATCCTCGCACAGGGGCCATGCTAATCTTCTCTGTATCGTTCCAATTTTAGTATATGTGCTGCCGAAGCGAGCACATGTGCTCTCTGTCTTAAAGGGTCGTTGGAGTTTTTGATACAGGGTGAGATCAGCCACAAAAATGGGATTAGTTTTAAACAGAAATTTGAAAGGTTAAGGACAATGGTGTGGAAGGAATGTGTGGAAGACTTGAGAGGAAAGTGAGTGAGCCATCTGTTGGAATGGTGAATAGATTTTTTTGTCTAAGATACTTTAAACAAAGGTGAGTATATTGTAATACAGGGAGACAATTTGAGAAAGGTACTAGAAACGTATGTTATAATAATGAGGGAATAGAGAGAATGTCTGCTAGTTTATAAGGAAAGGAAATTTGTTATACTTTGTTTTTTGTTTTTTATGCCAATTGTCGTTGTGTATTTGGTTTACTAACAAATTCATTGCTCTCCACTAGCTTCGGGCTCTGTATTCAATGTATCTTCGGAAAACAAAGAGTTTGAATA
>CAUYQU010056508.1:0-11769 GCA_963574635.1 Cheracebus regulus
TTTTTTTTTTTAACAATTCAATAGAATTACAAGAGGAAGAATGTCATTATGAATCTGGGTGTCTGCAAGGGCCAGAGAAGGACTGAGGGCAAACAGAAAGCGATGCTATCAGGAGGAATTTACACAGGTAGTCCGGTTTCTAAATATGCAAAGGAAAGAAGTTTCAGTTGGACCACATTCAACAGGACACGAGCCCGGAAGGACTGCTTTAGTCTTATGATGTAAAAAGAAGTTATATAAGTTGAACAAATGCTCCTCTCTTTCAGGAATGCCTTACACAAGTTGCACAAACTGTCAGAAGCCTCAGGGAAATAGCCAGTGGTAAAAAATGTTTGTCCAGTGCTCAGCTGACAGGCATGCATTGCAAAACTGTCCCTGCTATTTATTACCCTTGCCCTGCCCCCAACATATGCACACCACAGAACAGCAACGGGGCTGCAAGCGAAACACATCAAAGTGGAGGCTCACTCCCCTTTTGCCCTTCTGAGTTCCAGCCAGCTGATCAGGCCTGCTGTGCGGAGGTGTGCCTTTGAGAGGTCTTCCTCGTTTCTCCCTGGGCTAGACCTGTTCTCAACACAGAGGCCTCCATCTCCACCACAGTTCATCTGATAAAAGCCACATTGTTCAAAGCCACACCAGAATAGCATTATAAATTGGACTACAGGAATATCTCCTCATCAGCAGAGAGATGGTTTAAATAACCTAATAATTTCTATCTCTAATGCTGTGATTCTTTAGAACAGTTCAAGGGAAGAAATTCCCATGGGGCTGAAAAGATGGAAGGCATGGAGAAAAAAAATAAAACATCTTTTCAAATCATCGGATGTTGTATATTTAGTGTCCCCACCCTAAAACTTGGATCTTCATTTACAGAAAATTACTATGGAGCATGCCACAAGTGAAATCCAAATTACCCTTTCCAGCCTGCTTTAGCATGATAAAATGCATTCTAATTTTTTGTGTTATAAAAGTCCAGAAAGAATACCACATTTTCTTCACGAGTGTCATCCAGGATGTATTTGCACAAGTGTTATTTAAAGGTTGAGTTGATTGGATTAATGGAGCAGGCACCTCCACCATAAATGGAGGGCTTGTTAATCTGATCCTTACCTCCTCCTTCAAAAAGGCTACTGTTTCTGTCTCCTGTGTCTGGGAGAAATGGTCCACATGAAGAGAACACTAACAGTCATAACAACCTGTACCAAGCACTCCCTACGTGCCAGGCGCCACTTTATGCATCCTGCGTTGATCAAATTCTTGACTCCTCACAGTAGCCTCGGAGGCCGGGCTGTTGGCCCATGCTTCCTTCCTGTGCACGTCCCACAGCTGGTGATACATACACGGCTCTTCCCTCGTGCAGTGTTCTCTCTGTGGCAGGGCATCTGTGGCCATTGTTCACAGGGACGTCAGCCACCACTTCTTCACGTCACAGGATGTCATGTCTCTGCTTCTAAACCACAAGGTTTCCCCACTTTCCTATTTTTATAAGTCAACACAGATGCTGCCTTTCTGGGAGTTGTTTTTCTGGGAATTTGGACCTTCCTTTTTTCCTAGGCTGTTCTCACATACTGTCGTCATTCATCTTCCAGCCACATCTAGTATCTACTGCAGCTGGATGAATGAGTTCTCAAACTAGTGGCTAATTGTGCCCTAGGGCAGCACTTTATAAAAATAGGGAGTGTGTGTGTGTGTGTGTGTGTGTGTGTGTGTGTGTGCACGCACGCAGGCATGCACACATTCTCCAGATAAAGCTACTATAGAAGCTGCTATAGTGTATAAAAACATGAGTTTTGGAATCCAACAGTTCTAGGCTATAATCTCGGCTTCATCACTGGTTCCTCGGGCCCCTGAGAAAGACAACCTAACTTTAGTCTCAGTTTTCTTATCAGTCAAATGAGAATAATGGTAACACCTACCTCAAAAAAAGTTACAGACTTTAAATATAATTTTATATAGAGTTATTGTATTAGGCCGTTCTTGCATTGATATAAAGAATTACCTGAGACTGGATAATATATAAGAAAACAGGTTTGGCTGGGCATGGTGGCTCACGCCTGTAATCCCAGCACTTTAGGAGGCCAAGGCAGGCAGATCACAAGTTCAGGAGTTCAAGACCAGCCTGGCCAACATGGCAAAACCCCATCTCTACTAAAAATACAAAAATTAGCTGGGCATGGTGGCAGGCGCCTGTAATCCTAGCTACTTGGTAGACTGAAGCAGGAGAATTGCTTGAACCCAGGAGGTGAAGGTTGCAGTGAGCCAAGATCATGCTATTACACTCCAGCATGGGCAACAAGAGCAAAACTCTACCTCAAAAAAAAAAAAAAAAAAAGAAATCAGGTTTAATTGACTCATGGTTCTGCAGGCTGTACAGGAAGCATAGTGGCATGTTTCTTTTGGGGGCCTCCAGTGGCTTGCATTCATGGCAGAAGGCGAAGCGGGAGCAGGCACATCACAATGGCAAAAGCAGGAGCAAGACAGAATGGGAACGGGTGCAACATACTTTTTAATGACCAGCTCTGAGAGCCAGAGCTCCCTTATCACCAAGGAGGTAGCCCAGACCATTCCAAAGGATCTGCTCCCATGATCTAAACACCTCTCACCAGGCCCCACCTTCAACACTGAGGATCACATCTCTACATGAGATTTGGAGGAGATATCCTAACTCTATCAGTTATCATCACTTTAAAAGTGCTAGCTTCTACTATTGCTATTTCTTCAAAGTTGCACTGTGTAAGCATCAACATCATCATTCACTTAATAGTATTTTGTTATATGACCTGGCAATTCCATATTTAGCTGAATTCTCCAGGGAACTTTCCCTTATTTGCACAAGGAGACTTTTACAGGGATGTCACTGAAGCATTGTCTGTAATAGTTGTGTACTGAAATGGGTCCCCAAAAATGTGTATGTTGGGGTCCCAACTCCCAGTCCATCAGAATGTGCCTATTCTTGGAGATGGGGCCTTTAAAAGGTAATTAAGTTAAAATGAGGTGATTAGGGTGGGCCCTCATCCAATATCAGTGATATCCTTTTAAGGAGAGGAGATTGAGACACAGGCATAGAGGAAAGACCATGGGAAGACACATGGAAGAGATGCAGCCATCTACAAGCCAATGAGAAACCTCAGAGGAAACCAACCCTGACAATATCTTGATCTCAGACATCTAGCCTCCAAAATCATGAGAAATGTTTGTTGTTTAAGCCACCTAGTCTGTGGTACTTTGTTGCAGCAGTCCTAGAAAACTAATACAATTGCCATTTTTAGTATCAATCTGTTGTACATTAGATTAATCATGCTCATTTGTTTATGGCACCTATTATCATTGGGCTATGAATGTTCAATTTACATTTAATTATATTAAATAATGTTATAAACATCTGTGTACCTATCTCCCAAAGCAAAAACAGGACCTGAAAATAACTCACATCTAATTACATATTCCCCACCAACCTCACCCATCTCCTAAGCATGTATCAATTTGAAAGTAAGTAAATAAATTACAGTCTATTCATATAGTGGAATGCTACACAGAAGTGACAATAAATGACTTGATGCCATGATTGTTAACATGCATATATCTCACATACATATCACCCCTGGGGAATAGGGAAGATGAGAATAAGATTGGGGTGGATATAGAAAAAGTTTCATTTGTATTTCTAATGCTTTATTTCTTAAGCAGAATTCTGGAATGCCAACATTCATTGCAAGCTTATCCAACCCATGGCCCGTGGGTCACATGCAGCCCAGGATGGCTTTGAATGTGGCTAAACACAAATTTGTAAACTTTCTTAAAACATTATGAGATTTTTTTGTGAAGTGTTCATTTTTAGCTCATCAGCTATTATTAGTGTTACTGTATTTTATGTGTGGCCCAGGATGATTCTTCTTCCAGTGTGCCCCAGGGAAGCCAAAAGGCTGGACACTCCTGATTTATTATATTATCTATGCTTTTCTATATGCCTAATCATTTCACAGTAAGTTTTAAAAAATAATTTTAAGGTATTTTTTTCTGCAGCTTTAGTGTCATCCTCAATTATTAAAAAGAGAAAAGGAACAAGTGTTGTGGCCTGGGAGGGACCCCACTGTTCACTGCTACCCCACCACCATGACCCCATTCTGAAAAATCAGGGGGATTCCAGAGCTTTGGTATCTGTGATACCCTTGACCTTGAACTTGGTCATATCTCTCCTGGTAGGTCAGCAGTCAGGCTGTTTAGGAGTCATATTTCAGATCCTACTGGTTGATCGCTATTTTTTTCCATTTGCCATGAAAGGTGACCATAGGTAACTCTGTGTGAACCTCAGAATTTTAAGTAACTACCATAACAAACAGAAAACTGTCATTGCTCTGAGTTTTAACTCATTATAATCCAAGTCAATGAAAAGTAAATTCTGCTGAAGTGAAAGCATTAATGACATACTAAAAATGCTAATTCTAACATGCCTGATCAAGCAAAAAAAAGAATCAATTGAGGTTTTATTCTTTTAAAAAGGTAAAACGAAACTATATTATGTAGCAGAAAGAGCTCAGAGAGATCAGGAGTTAAATCAAGCTAATGTATACACACTATTTGACTTTGGCAAATTCCTCAACTTGTATAAGTCTCAACATCCTTTTCTTAATATAGGAACAATGATCACTTCTTGGCAGGGTTTTTGTACAATTCTATGAAGTAATACATGTCAAGCACCTTGGACAGTGCTACCACATGGCATGTTCCTGGCATATGTAAATACGTCCTATCTCTCTCTGACAGTTAAATCATCCAAGATAAACAAAAAACTGCAGCTAATACTGGAATCCCCTGAGAGTCTTCAATACTGGATCAAAGGTGAGAAATAAATGAGGAAATAAGCAGGGAAAGGGGTTCATGACAGAGGAAATTTTTTCTGCTGCAGGTTCCTCCTGATGCTTCTTAAGGTACAGTTACCAGTAGACTTTCAAGGGAGAAAATGACATTTAAAAATTGGTAAAATCTTAAATCATAAGAAAAGAGTAAAATAAAGATATTAATCTTATAAAAGATGTGGCTAATGTAGTTTTAGTAGTTTCTTCACATTTTTCTTTAAGGAAAAGAGTGTTGAAAAATATTCTTATTCATAATTTCAAAGACCAGACAAGAAGACATGGATGTAAATTAAATTAGGACGATTTCAACTAAAGGAAAAAAATATTCTTAGCCACCACGGTTATAAACACTGTTCTTAACAGTTTTGGAAGTTCCATCCCTGGAGATCTTCAAATGGATAATTATTTGTCCTATGTATTTTGGAGTATTTCTTGCTAAACAAACAAATATTTTCAAAATTCTAAGACTAAAAAAAATATGTATCTACAAATCTACTTTTACATATTTATGCATATCTATATTGTAATAACCTTCCCTGGGCTAACATCACTGACTCCATCTTAGCTGTAAACTCCAACCTAGCCTCCCTCTCCCCACCACAGCCCCTTTGGGTGCATAACTGGGCCACACTGACGCTGTGCTTATCCTACCATATAACCAATGTAACTGCATCCTGCGTGGCAAGCGCACCTGCTGTTGTGCACAACTCTCTTTGAACCCATCCTGGAGATTGTTTGGAAATACCCTTACAACCAGCAATTCTGGGAACCTTTTTCCCCCTGGTTACTAGCTAACTTGCCTGTTCTGCTTCTGTAAAATTCCGCTTCAGTTAGGCTCCCCCTCCCCTACCTAAATCAAGGTATGAAGGAAAATCGAGCCCCTTCCTTGGGGCGAAGAGAACTTTGAGCATTAGCCGTCTCGCGGTCAGCGGCTAATTAATAAAGGACTCTTAATTTGGAACTCAGTGCGTGGCGCATTTCTGCTAACTCGCTCGGTTATTAGAATATACGACATAATAATCTAAAATGTTACTTTGAATTTTTATTAAAATTCTAATTCTAAATATACAGTTTTTGGCTTTTGCCAGTATTTTATCATCAGCATTTTCCTATGTTATTTTAAATTCTCTGAAAATAGGGCCGGGCGCGGTGGCTCACGCCTGTAGTCCCAGCACTTTGGGAGGCCGAGGCGGGAGGATCACAAGTCAGGAGATCGAGACCATCCTGGCTAACTCGGTGAAAGCCCGTCTCTACTGAAAATACAGAAAATTAGCCGGGCATTGTGGCACACGCCTGTAGTCCCAGCTACTAGGGAGGCTGAGGCAGGAGAATCACTTGAACCCGGGAGGCGGAGGTTGCAGTGAGCCAAAATCGCACCACTGCACTCCAGGCTGGGCAACAGAGCAAGACTCTGTCTCAAAAAATAAAAAAATAAGTTCTCAGAAAATATAATGTTCCCTCGATATTTAGTTGTTTCCGATTTTTCTTTACTATTAATAACTGTGTGGTGAACATCCCGAGACAGAAACACTTTTGAAACTCTACTGCTTGCCAAAAAATATATACCGAGCTGCACTCCAGCCAGAGCTACCCCATTCACTTTACCCTGAGCTGGTTTGAGTCTTCGCATTTAAAGGCTTTTTGCCCTTGGGTTTTACAGGGAAATGGTATTCCATTGTTGTTTTAATGTGCATATCCTTGACTACTAGTGAAGCTAAACACCTTTGCAATAGGTTCATCTCCCACACCTGGTTGAAAAACGAATGAAAAGCCGGCCTTTCCCTAGAGTCCTCTATTTCGTCTGTCTCTGAACAGACTCTGGGGCAATAGTCCTAATTCAAAACTAATTGTTACAAATCAAGGTTAGGCCATACTTCATTAAGATTTAAAAACTCCTCATACTAGGTCCATAACAAAAATTTCAGGTTTTTTTAGAAAAATAAAAAGACTCCCCTTTCCCTGGAGAAAGTTGAGGGGCAGGGAAAAAATGGCTTACTAAAGAGATTCATTTTTACAGTGAGGCTGCCAATTTTCCCAGAAACAAAAGAAAAATAATTTGATGAGAAGTTCTTAGGATACTTTAGCATCAGAAATCCTGTGTCTTACCCAACTGCAAACATTATGCAATATACATGTATTCAACTGTAGCCCTTCTTCATTTATAAGAGAATGAGTTGTAACATTGACATTAGACTTCACAGAGCCATTGATAGCTTCCCAAGGAAGTACAAATGCAAATTGCAAGCATTCTTTTTATCCTCTAACAATATTCTATGACAACTCATTAAACTGTGTTATTTTTATTTGGTATTAATAAATTAAAACAAATATTGCTTAATCAAAAATATTTAACTACTTTTTCTTAAATATTTCTAAGACAATAAGGACAACAGCAAAAATAGCCTAAATAGAACATTATTTATTTTAGAACAACATAGTAATAAAATAATTAGTTTGAAAAGTTCATATCCCAAGTGGAGTATAAATATGTAATAATAGGAAATTATTCAACTCTAGACATCAAACAAGAGTTTTAATGAACAAATTTCTTCAGCCAATTTTTGCTCACTCATCCTTAAATAAACATAAAAATAGGAGTGTCTCATTCTCTCTATTCCTCCATACAAAAACTACAGGATCTTTCAGCCATGATGGAGTAAATGGAACCAAAGTAGCCTTAACTCCTATGAACACGATTTGAAAATTGAACAAAATTTGTTTTCAGGAAATGGTCCACAAGCAGTGCAAGACTGTGATCTCTGAGGGGATAGAAACTTACAGCGTGAGTCCTGGGATCACCCAGCTCTCGCCTAGGGAACATTTTCTGATATAGGTGAAGAGAAAAAGAGTCCAGGTCAACCAGGGTACTTTGGCTCACCAAATAGAAGTAGGAAAAGACTAACAGAAGAACACTGAAGGGACAAATTGAAAGACAAGGCCGGGCGCAGTGGCTCATGCCTGTAATCCTAGCACTTTGGGAGGCCAAGACGGGCAGATTGCCTGAGTTCAGAAGTTCAAGACCAGCCTGGTTAATATGGTGAAATCCCATCTCTACTAAAAATACAAAAATTAGCCAGTCATGGTGGCGCATGCCTGTAGTACCAGCTACAAGGGAGGCTGAGGCAGAAGAACTGCTTGAACCCGGGAAGCAGAGGTTGCAGTGAGGTGAGATCGCGCCATTGCACTCCAGCCTGGGCCACAGAGTGAGACTCCATCTCAAAATAAAAAAAGGAAGAAAGAAAGAAAGATGATAGACTTAACCCTAATCATGTCAACATGTCAATAATCATATTACATGTAAATGGAATGGACAGGGCACCCCCGTTTAAAAGCAGATGTCAAACCAAATAAAAATGTAAGATCCAACTATATGCTATCTGCAAAAGACATATATTCAATATAAAAAGACAGATGACTTAGAAGCAACAGGACATCTAAACATACCATGCAAAAGTGACTCTAAAAAAGCTAGAGTGGCTATGTTAATTTCAGGCCAAGTAGATTTCTACTAAAAAAGTATTATAAGAAATAAAGACATTATATGTAATAAAAGAAATCTATCAGAAAGACAATAATACTAAATATGTTTATCTGTAACAACAGAACATCAAAATTCATGAAGAAAAGACTCAAAGGGGGACAAATTCACACCCCTCTCTCAATGTACTTTATAGAACAAGTATAAAAAATCATGCTAGATAAAAATGATCTAAATACACAACTGATCAAATTAATTGATGCTTACCAAATACCACACCCAACAACGGTTAAACACATTTGTTTTCCAGTGCACATAGAATGGTCACCCGGATAGGCCATATGCTGAGCCATAAATATGACTCAATAAATTTCAAAGGATTGAAATCTTAAAGCACCTGTTCCATGACTACAGTGGGGAAAAATTGGGTAATTATGTGGGCAGATAATGAAAAAAATTCAAGATGACGATTTCCAGGAAAAACACAACACCAAGATTAGGATAAACAATAAAAACAATCAATAAAAAGGGGGGAGAAAAAGATGGGTGTCTTCAAATAGAAAAAAAATTGTAGCAAATAATCAGAAAGTAAGGTATTACAAGGCACAACACCCATTATTTTTATTCTTCCCAAAGTTGATCCTAATAGTGAGACAATTTAGGTCACTGGATCCTCTAGATTCTAAAACACCTGTTTTAGAATATCTTTGAAGTTTAATCGGTCTTTCTCAACCTTTATGTACATACAGAAGATGAAGGGCTCTTGTTAAACTATGGACTCCTATTCGCTACATTTGGCTTGTGACCTAAGATTCTGTACTTCTAAAAAGGTCCCAGATGATGCTGGCTTGTGACCTAAGAGTCCATGGTCTCTTCTAAAACTTGCTATACAAAATATGACTATGACTACTAGTCTATAGACATATTTTGTATAGCAAGTTTTAGAAGAGACCATGTCATCATGATCTGCCCATGCAGTCAAGAAAAACACAATAAAATAAAATTGCATGGTCAAGAACAACAACGTTTTCCCATGCCATAGTCCTTTCATCACTCATTTTAAGCTGATTTTATAAAAAGCATAAAATATTGTTTAATGCACTTGAATCTTTACAAGCAATTTTATCACAAATAGGAAAGAGATGGGAAGGAGATAGGTGAGCATGGAGCAATTGGTAACACAAAGGTAAAGAAGGAAGCTAGGTGGAGAGCTTCACTTCTTGCATCTTGTAATAGGAACAACACTGTTTGTTTTTTAGGGGAAAAGAGAGTAAAGTAAAAGACTTTGGGTTCCTCAACTGGCAACTCCAAAGTAATTTAAAATATTTAAAATGTGCTCTCATGATATGTTACAGGTGAAAAACTTTGATGAAATTGCAAAGATGTGACCATAAGAAAAAAATTACCCATTTCTCATGGAGAGAAATTTGTGGGCTACCAGGCTTTTTCAAGATTGATGACAAACTGAGTGAGAATACAAAGGAAAAATCCTGCCAGGCACAGTGGCTCATGCCTGTAATCCCAGCAATTTGAGAGGTCAAGGGAGGTGGATCACTCGAGGTCAAGAGTTCAAGACCAGCCTGGCCAACATGGTGAACCCTGTCTCTACTAAAAATACAAAAATTAGCAGGGTATGGTGGCAGTGCACTACTGAGGAGGCTGAGGGAGGAGAATCACTTCAATCCAAGAGGAGGAGCTTTCAGTGAGCTGAGATCTGCACCACTACACTCCAGCCTGGGTGACAAGAGCTAAACACTGGCTCAAAAAAACAAAACACACACAGGCAAAACACAAAACAAAAGAAATCCTTTGAAACTTATAGCACAACAAAATGAGGTGTACAGTACAATAAACACTTCGGTCACTAAAAGACTTAGTCAATGAGTCTGCTTATTTTTTCATATCCATTACCATGGAATTTGAAACCAAAATCTAAAGTAATTCAACACAGCAGTTCTATTCTTTCATTCAGTCAGAGATCATTCAACTAATATTTAATAACACCCAGTGGTTTTAGCATATGTTTTCTATAACAGCATTTATTTCAGAAGAGTTTATGGTCCCCAGAAATCAATTTTTCTCAAGGATGCTAAATTTTATATTTGAAAATAAATTCAGACTTATTTATTATTGTTTGGAAATAAGTTCAGACTTACAGAAAAGTTGCAGTAGTACAAAGAACATCCATATGCCTTTTACCCACATTATCTTGTTAACATTTGGCCTCATTTTCTTTATCATTCTGAAAGATTTGAGACTAAGTTGCATTCATCATGGCCCTTTACCCCAACTTCAGTACGTATTTCCTAAGAATAAGGACATTCCCTTACATAACTACAGTGTAGTTACCAACTTCAGTAAATTTAACATTGATGCAATACTTCTATCTAATCAATCATGTGTATTACAAATTTGTCTCTTTACCCAACAGTGTTTTTTATAACATTTTTTTCTGCCAGAATTAAATCTAGTCTAAAATCAGGTATTACATTTTGTTGTTATGTTTCTTTAGTGTCCTTTGATTTTGAAAATTCCCTTAGCTTTTGTCTTTCATGACATGAACTTATTTGTTTTCTTTTTAAGGCAGAGTCTCACTCTGTTGTGCAAATTGGAGAACAGTAGTGCAGTCATAGTTCCCTGCAGTTCAGACTCTGGGGCTCAAGCAATCCTCCTGCATCAGCCTCCTGAGTAGTTGGAACTACATGCATGCACCACCACGCCTGGCTAATTTTTTGTATTTTTTCACAGAAGCGAGGTCTCCCTATGTTGCCCAGGCTCATCTCAAACTCCAGAGTTTAAGCAGGCCTCTGACCTTAGCCTCCCAAATCTCTGGGATTAGAGGTGTGAGCCATCACACCTGACCAATATGAACATTTTTGAAGAATTCATTTTCTCTCTCCTTCTTTTTTAGATGGACTATACTTCATTTAGAGTTATCCGATATTTTCTTATGATTAAACTCAGATTAGGCATTTCTGGCAATAATTCCATATAAGTGATGTAACATCCTTCTTAAGGTATCACATTTAAAAATAATGATACTATTTTAGGTTAGAAAAAGTTCATAGTGTCTTCATAGACTAAATGTTCAATTTTAAAATAAGTTCTTACTAATTTAATGTTTTTACTAAATTAAGAGAAATGTTTTTATGAAATAAAATAAATGTTTATGTTTACAACAGATGGATAAGCCATGCAACATTTTATGCATATATTTTCTGAGCTTTTCTGCTCATTACCTTTTTTTTCCTTTTTGAAAGAAAGAAAAAGAAAAGAAGAAAGAAAGAGCAAAAGAAGGAAAAAAAAGAATGAAAGGGAGAAAGAAAGAGGAAGAGAAAGAGGGAGAGAGAATGGAATTCTTGTTTTATTGCCCAGGCTAGAATACAGTCTAAAAATGGGTATTAAAAACCTCTTTTATGCCAATAATTGTGCTTA
>CAUYQU010056512.1:0-25738 GCA_963574635.1 Cheracebus regulus
GTAAACTGACACAAGAACAGAAAATCAAACACTGCATGTTCTCACTCATAGGTGGGTGTTGAACAATGAGAACACATGGACACAGGGAAGGGAGCATCACACACTGGGGTCTGTCGGGGGGAAATAGGGGAGGGACAGCGGGGGGTGGGGAGTTGGGGAGAGATAACATGGGGAGAAATGCCAGATATAGGTGATGGGGAGGAAGGCACAAATCACACTGCCATGTGTGTACCTATGCAACAATCTTGCATGTTCTTCACATGTACTCTAAAACCTAAAATGCAATAAAAATAAAAAAAATAAAAAATAAAATGATAAATACAAGGTATTTAAAGGAATATTAATTAAAGACATTGGCCATAATCTGCAAAATAGGAATGAGAAATCAAAAAAAAAAAATGGTCAGAGCAACTTAAAGGCCTAGCAAGATGTACAAGAGAAATTAGACTAGTTTGGAAGAACGACATCCTCTTGTCTGTAGTGGTAGTGTTTTGTATCAGTATTGAATGATTTGAGAACTGAAAGCTTAAAATAAGACTAAACCTGCCTATTCTTTTAGGAAAAATGTATAATTGATCTTAAATTTATATGCAGCAAAAGGTGTTATCCAAACTGTGAGTTGAGCCATATAGCTGATACTGCAATGCTATACCATACTTTATATTGGTTATTCTCTTTATACTCACACCAAAACTAACTTAAATTAATGACAATTTTATTTGCAGATTGCACAAATAAAATATCATTTATAATACCTGCCACAGGTTACATAGCCTACAATAAAATATCCAATATTGGAATTCATAACACTTTGACTGTAAAAATTAATTTATAATAAAACTGTGACATCTAGTTACTTATGAGTGTCTCAAACTACATCTATTCTCTACTTTGCTTCAATGTCTCAAAAATTTAGGACTATGTAAAATTCCACTTATGATGACATATGATTTAATGACATTTGCCTCCAATCTTAATACTCAAACCCTAAAATTATAAATACACAGCTTTGGAAAACATCAATTATTCTAAACACCCTTTCAATCAGTCTACCTATTTCTAATATCTTCCTGCCAAATAGTTGTCCAGTCTATCTTGAACAGTGACAACATATAGCTTCTGAGACAATCCTTTCTGCCTTAAAAAGTTGTTAAAATATGTAGGATAATGTTAAATTGTTTTATTTCCTTCTTCTAATAATAGTTTAAGTATTTGAAAAAAAGTATTTTTCCAGTTGTAATATATTTGGTTTCTTTAACTTCACTCATTGTGTAGTATTTTATATCTTCTTTCCATTGTGATCATTTTCTTCTGTACTTTTTGGAAAAGAAGACAGCATGGTGCCACAAAGTGAACAGAGTATCTGGACAGATACATCTCCTTTATTTTCACGTATGATGCCCTATCAAAAAAGGACATGAATTTGGTCTTACATGCTGGCAGGCAGCATGGATTGTGAAGTGAGTAGAAGATTTGCTGTTGGAAAGTCTGTTTCGAATTTTTCCTCTAGTACTTATTAGATATGTGACCCTCTAACAGTGATAGCCACTGTGAGTGGAGTTATTTTCTTGTTGGTTTGTTTTGGAATAATTTTTAAATAAAAATATTTTATATTGATATTAATATAATTTGCCTTTTGTATTCTTCACAGATCATACTTAAGTATAATATTTTTTCCTTAGGAATGCAGCTAACCAGGGAGGTAAAAGATCTCTGCAATGAGAATTACAAAAGACTATTCAAAGAAATCAGAGAAGACACAAACAAATGGTTAAAAATCCCATGCTCATGGATAGGAAGACTAAATATCTTTAAAATGGCCATACTCTCCAAAGAAATTTAAAGATTCAATGCTATTTCTGTCAAATTACTTATAACATTCTTCACAGAACTAGGGGGGAAAAAACTGTTTTAAAATTCATATGAAACCAAAAAATAATCCAAATAGCCAAGGCAACCCTAAGAAATAAAAAAGCTGGAGGTGTCAAATTATTCAACTTCAAACTATACTACAGGGCTACAATAACCAAAATAGCATAGTACTGGTACAAAAGCAGACACATAGACCAATGGAACAGAATAAAGAGCCCAGAAATAAGGACACACAACTATGCCCATTTGTGACCTTCAATAAAGCTGACAAAAACAAAATAATGGAGAAAAGACTCCCTAGTCAATAAATGGTGTTGAGATAACTTCTTGATAACTTCAAGAAGATTGAAGCTGGATCGCTTCCTTACACCATATACAAAAATCAACTCAAGTTGGATTCAAGACTTACATGTAAAACCCAAAGCTATAAAAACCCTGAAAGGCAACTTAGGCAATGCTATCCTGGACATAAAAATGAACAAAGATTTCAGGATAAAGTCATCAACAGCAATCACAACAAAAGCAAAAACTGACAAGTGGAATCCACATAAACTTAAGAGCTTCTGCACAGTAAATTAAATTAACGTCAGAGTTAACAGACAACTATAGACTGGGAGAAAATATTTACAAACTATGCATCTGACAAAAGCCTAATATCCAGTATTTATAAAGAACTTAAATAAATCTATGAGTGAAAAACAATCCCATTATAAAGTGGGCAAAGGACATGAACAGTTACTTTTTAAAAGAAGACATACATGTGCCCAACTAAACTAGCATATGAAAAAAGTTCAGTATCACTGATCATTAGAGAAATGCAAGTCAAAATCACAATGAGATATCATCTAACCTATAAAAAATAAAAAATAACAGATGCTGGCAAAGTTGAGGAGAAAAGGAAACGCTTACACCACTGTTGGTGGTAGATAATTATCTCTTAGAGATAGTCTAAAATTAATTATTACTTTTTACTTTGAGTGAAAACACATGGCCTTTTACTTTGACAGCAATGTCATATCTTTCAAAGTGAACCAAGTATTCTAGAGAATAAAGAAGCTTCAAAGCCAGAACATGATTAACACACCGATGCTTGGAATCACAGGGGGCTTCATAATTTGGGTATTAAAAACAAGGAAGATGGCTCTGTGCTGAAGCTAGCAAATCAAACAAAGTTTTATTTGTCCTACTACAAACATGAAGAATACCCCAAGTAGATTCAGTGATTGTTATAGACTGAGTTGTGTCATCTCTCCAAAATTTATTGGCTGAAATCCTAACCTCCAATATAAGTGTATTTGGAAATAGCGCCTTTAAAGAGGTAAATGAGGCTAAACGATTTCCTAAGTGCAATCTGACTGGTGTTCTCATAAAAAGAAGAAGTAACGCAGGGATACGTGAGCACAGAGGAAAAGCCATGAAGGACACAGTGAGAAGGTTTACGTCTGCACGCAGAACAGAGGCCTCAGGTAAATCCAAACCTGTGGACACTTTATCTTGAATTTATAGCCTCCAGAATTGTGAGACAAAAAAAAAAATGTGCTGTTTATGTGACACAGTCTACAGTATCTTTTTATGGCAGCCCTAGAAAAATAATACAGTAATTTATATATTTAATTTCAAAGAAGCTATCTGTCTGCATTCTTTGTAATAGAAGGATTACTTTTGGTTTTGTTTAAATTTTCAGGGTTCTTTCTAACATTAATGTTGTCATTTGTCCTTAAGATCATAAAATTTAACATTTTATAATATGCACATTACGAGACTGCTACAAATATAAATAAGTAGGTATCACTCCCTGACACTAGCACAAGAACTACTTTTGTTAAAACATTGACTTCCTGGATTATCTGCCTATTAGACGCCTTTTTGAAGTGGAGAAAAATATTGAAAGCGAAATGTACATAATCACCCAAAGAAATGATTAAAGATATACTGTTTATTTTTTGTTCTGTTTTATTGTGTTTTTTGCTTTTGCTTCCCAAGAAGTACCTTAAAAATTGAACAAATCAATAGCCTGCAGCCTTCCCAGAAATAAAATCTCACCATCACCTCATGACTCAGTATTTACTCTGGGCCAACTTTGCCAGACAGATCCTCAGGAAATATAATAAGCATGCAGTTTAGCAGAGTAAGTACAATGAAAGTGCTTAGGAGAGGTTCAATTCACTGGAGGTGCGTGATTATTATGCAATAAATGTGCAGTCTGTGCACAACAAAGAAGCGGCTCTGGGCACAGTTCGCACATTGCTCGATGTTCCGTAGTTTTTATAGTGGCAGGATATGTGCTCAAGTGAGGAAAGCATGGAAACTGTACTTGTCACATACACAGGCTTGAATCCAAAATAATTGAAGATAAGTTTACAGCACACTTTCCAATTTTCTAAATAACTTTTTTCCTTCAAATTCTAATGCTGTCATAAATAAAATGGTAAGAGCTCAGCACTCAGCAACAAAATAATACACAAACGCACACATCTGTCTCTGTGTGGGTATTGTTATCTGCAAAAAGCATTCCCAGAAATTAAAGGCATTTTTACCTTTAAAGAGATTGTGATTAGACATGTAAATTATATAGAAATAGTTTCAATGCACTGTAAAAGAAAACACTGAGAATAAATAATGCCATGGATGAATATAAACACATGCAATCTTGCTGTATGTAGCAAGCTGTTTTCCTATTTTTGCTATAAAAAGGAGCTGCTCAAGTACGGCGGTGTTAGGAGGATAATACCATTCATATCTATAAATTTTATACATAAAACATGGGAAATATCAGTATGTAAGGTATGCATATTTGGGCAAAGCTGGGTAACCTAAGGGCAAAATGAGATGTGAGGAAGAACAGAGTATAAAAAATGAGTAGATGTTATTGCTTTCTAGAACTAATGATGCAATATTTAAAACCACTTCAGGAAAAAGCATTCATATCTTTAATGTAATATGGATATAAATATTGTGCACTTTAATTTTTAGACTTCAAAGGAAAAATATCTTTAAATGGAGATCCAATTTACAAACTGTGAGAGGAACTACTGAAGAATTTTAAACATTATCATCATCTTCCAGTACCTGAGAGAAAACAAGAAAGAAAAAAAAAAACAGCTTGCATATAACAAGGCACTAAAGGTCTCTAAGATTCTTAAATTTAGTTACTCTTGCTTCTTGGAAAAAAAGAAGTGTTTCTTTGTATTTATCTTAATCAGCAAAGAAAGAACATCTGATGGCATATTTTTAATATTCTGCACTGAAAACAGATCCAAACCATTGCTTTACACATGTTTTATTACCCAGCCATGCCAACCTTTGAATTATACTGGTGCAATTTGACCATTGCACACTTGGGTATGGAATGTTGAATCACAGACGCTCATTCTCTTTTTCTCAATACAGTGTTTTAGTTCTTAGTAATTAACTGTCTGAATCCAGCAGAATTAATAGACCAAGTTATTGTTCATTGTCTTCTGCAGCTTTATTAATCTCTGCTCCTCAAATGTGACTGCGATGCAGCTCTCTGGTTTGTTAGCCTTGATGATCTTGTTCGTGTGAAGGACAGTCCTAGTTCAATGTTCTCCACGATGGGAGGAAAAACAAACCTTCCCTTGGCCTTCTAGAGCCTTGCCTATGCCAAATATAGGAGGCTAAGGCCTTGGCCCCAAGATGTAAGTAGGGTGGCAACAAACAGATTCACAAAAATTAAGCTACAAAAATAGAATATTTTGCTGTGAGAATATAGCTAAAGTATTAATATGGTAAATAACAACATGTTCTTTCCATGCTTCTGGCATATCACAGTAATATATGATTAGTTTGCATAAACATAAGCTACGTAAGATTCACTGGCATTTTCACTGTAGAGAAAGATTCTTCTTTCTGACCATACACTGTGGCATTTACTATTTTCTGCTCCTTGGTTTGGATAGATATAAAGTGCTCAGCCATTTATTTAAAAAAAAATTCTTGAAATTATCTCTGTCCTCAGATGGGTCACAACCTGGTCAAAAATATAACCATCCATACAAATATTTATTATCAAGCTGATAAAGATTATACAGTAGAAAATATTAGGAGTGAATCTAGACACCAAGACAGATACAGAAAGCTCTAAGTCCTCTTTGTGTGTAAGACTCTTCTGAAGTCATTGATTGTAAGTAATTACACCGTATAAGAGGTCATGTTCAAGGAGCAGGCAGGGATAAGGAGAAATGCATGCAGCTCTGCTTAGTCTTGCAGACTAAAAACTACAGAACTGGATAATATAATGCAGTCATTCAAAAATATTTAACTTAGCATAGGTGTCTTAATCTATAATATTGCTATAAATAAATACCTAAGACTGGGTATTTATAAAGAAAAGAGACTTACTTGGCTTACAGTTCTACAGGCCATACCACAAGCATGGCACTAACATCTCCATCTCTTAAGGGCCTCAGGATTTTTCCACTCATGGTAGAAGGCAAAGAGTAGTCGGTATATACAGAAATTGCACGGTGAGATGGGAAGCAAAAGAGGGCAGTGGTGGGGGCAGGGAGTGCCAGACTGCTTTTAACAACTAGCTTTGGGCAGGAACTAATAGAGTGAAAACTTACTCATCATTCCTATCCAAGGAAGGAATTCATGACAGATCCATGCCCATTACCCAAATACGTCCCATCAGGCCTCACCTCCAACATTGGGGATTAAATTTAAGATAGGATGGGCACAGGACAGGTGGCTTAGTCACACCTGTAATCCCAGCACTTTGGGAAGCCGAGGTTAGCTGATCACCTGAGGTCAGGAGTTCAAGACCAGCCTGGCCAACATGGCAAAACTCTCTCCCTACTGAAAATAGAAAAACTTAGCCTGGCATGGTGGTGCGTACATGTCTTTCGTCCAAACTACTTGGGAGGCAGAAGCGGAAGAATCACTTGAACCCGGAAGGTAGAGGTTGCAGTGAGTTGAGATTGTGCCACTGCAGTCCATCATGGGAGACAGAGAGACTCCATCTCAGAAAAACAAAAAAAAAAGATAGGATAGGGACAAACAAACCAACCATATCCAAATTATAACAATTGATACTACACTAGACTGCACCATTTTTCTATGTGGTGTATCCTATGAGGAGGTACACATTAGAAAAGGAGAAACTTTTGAGGCTTTGGTATTTATAACTTGCAGAGGGCAATTAGAGCTCCTAGTTCATTGTTTCACTGCAAATCTCTTTTTAAAGTATTTAATGTTGTTTTATAACTTACACTCCGACTTTGACTCACACTCAGGATTTTGTTTTGTAGGCTTCTCTCTATAAAAACATCCTACCTTCTTCTCATGCCTGGATGTTACTTTGCTGAAAAACAACATGGTGGAGTTCTTAAAAAGAAGCCTTGGAGAAAAGCGTTTCAATAGTTGCATCATAACCTTTACATTTTGTGTAAAATTAGCAGCACTATATTAATGACATAATAAAATTGTTATTTAATATTTTAAAAAGAGTCTTTGAGATAATCTAGCTCATTCCCTTCATTTTCTAGGTGACTTATTTTATTCAATTTTTAAACACACACTGAAATGAGATTTGAGAATACTCAGCAGACTTTCCTAATGAAGTATCTAAATAAAATTGAATTAGAAAGTAAACATTTATATTTGACAAATCATATTTATTTGAATAGTAAACTTCATTAAAATTGAAAGAACTCTAATGCCATTTTAATTAAAATCATAAGCAAGATAAGGACACCAGTGATTAAACAAATAGAAACACATTTAATGATTAGAACTATTTAGAAAGAAAACAAATAAGATATTTTGAGAGGAGTAGACAAATTTATTTTTTTGGTGTAGTGTTTACATGCAGAGAGTAGCTGAGAACATCACTTTTTTGGAAAAGCAAACAACATTTGATAAAATAACTCAGTGAGACAAATAAATACAGAATAAATGTGAAACAAATCAATTTTGTGAATAATGATGATAATGATAATTAGTATTCAATTCATAATAGAAAATACAATTATACTTTAGACTGTAAGCTTGTTCAGCTCATGGCCTATAGGCCACATTTGGTCCAAGCTGGTTTTGAATGCAGCCCAGCACAAATATGTAAACTTTCCTTAGTGAGATTTTTTTCTTATTAAATCTCATCAGCTGTCCTCAGTGTTAGTATATTTTATGTGTGGCCCAGATAATAATTCTTTCAGTGTGGTCCAGGGAAGCCAAAATTTGGACACCCATGCTTTGGAGTAAAACTTGGATTTTTATCTCACACCACATATACTTTACATTCCAGTGTATTAAAAAATGTTATACAATTCTATGCCATAAAAATGACAAAATCTTAAGTGTAAATTTAAGAAACTAAAACTAAACTTAGAGGTTGGTAAGATAACCTTTAACTAAGTTACATTCAATTGTTTCGTATTACAAAAGTGACTATGAAAATATAAAACAAAACAAACAAAGACCAGCTGACTTTGGAGAAATTGCATGATGGTTAATGTATTTAATAAAGAAAAACATCCAGAAAACATTAAAAAAGTGTGAATAATAATTATAGAAATTTTAAAACTAACACACAAATTACAATTAAATATGTTGAAAGTGATTTGTATTCACTGAATGCAAATAAAATGACCATAACTACCATTACTTTTTGTTGGGGGAAACAGCAAAGGAGAAGGGACTTGAAGAGTGCCTACATAAATTGTATAGTATATAATTTATGAAATTTAAATATAAAAAATTAAAAAACATATACAAGAGTTATTCTTTAAAAAGTAGACTACATATTTAGATTATTGACTTTTATTCTTGTTTTTAATATGCATGATAGAATCCCAAATTATCTAGTACATAGTCTTAGCTTCATCAAATAACTATTGATTATAATATCAACATCATAAATTTGTATATTTTCTAATTTCCACTTTGACTACATTTTTGATCCATGCATATGTTAGAAGCATATATACATCTACTAAATTGATGTACAGTACACTTTCAGTTATCTTTTAAAAATTATCCTAATGCCTAAACTGTAATTTGAGAATGCAATGAAAATTATTACAATATGTGAAATGTTGAAGATTTTGTTTATGATGTAGAATATGATCAATTCTGATAAATATTCCAGATTCAATCATAAATATGTACTCTGATGGATTCAGTTTTCCACACAGTGATAGAGTGAGGATGAGAATAGGCGAAAGAAAAAGAGAGAGAGAGAGAGACAGATGATACACATGAGAATATGGATGTAAATGTGGTTTCAGGGGTAGATGTAGATGCTCTTCTATAGAAACTACCAAATTGTTTTCCAAAGTGGAAGCATGATTTTATACTACCACTAAAAATCTAATTGGAAATCTAATTTTGACAGTTGCTTGCTGGCTATTCTTGTTTAGCTCTTTTAAATTTAAGTTATTCTAATGAATATATAATTAACTCTCATTTTGGACTTAATATTCATTTCCCTAATAATTTGAACTTTAAAAAATTGTCCTTTTAAAATATGTTCTCTTGTGGAGTGTCTGTTCCAATCTCTTGGCATATTTTTAGCTTTATCATTTTAATTTTTAGTTTTGAGAGTTCTTCTACATCATAACTGTAAGCTCTTTATCAAGCATACAATTTGAATATTTTCTCCCAATATGTGTTAAATTTTATTTTATAAATGGTGTCACCCAGGCTCAGTGGCTCACACCTATATTCCTAAGGCTTTGAGAGGCCGAAGTGGAAAGGTCACTGGAGCCCAGGAGTTTGAGACCAGCCTGAGTAAGATAGGAAGATACTGTGTCTGTGAAAAAAAAAAAGAAAGAAAAAAAAAAAAGGCTGAGTCTAGAGGTGATCTCAGCTACCCGGGAAGCTGAGGCAAGATAATAACTTCAGTCCCATAATTTGAGGCTACAGTGAGCTGTGATCACACCACTGCCCTGCAGCCTGGGCAGCAGAGTGAGACTCTGTCTCAAAACACATTTATATATATATATATATAGTGTTTTAAAGAGAAGAATGCTTAAATATTGATCAAGTACAGTTTATCACTTTTTTCTTGTTTTCATTAATGTATATGTTTTCAAACTAAGAAATATTAATTTAAACATTGATCAAGTCTGATTTATCACATGTTCTTGTTTTTTATTAGTGTATATGTTTTGAAACTAATAAATATTAGTTATCAACATATGGTGAGAATTTGTCTTTTCTTTTTTTCTTAAGGCTTGTTTTAGATTATATGTTTAGGTTTATGATCCTTGTGTAATGTTGTAATGTGTGTGTATGGGAGGTATTTATGGTTACTGTTCAAATTACATTTTTTATACAGATAAAACAGTGGATTCCCTGAATTCAGTTGATTAATTCTATAGTTTTGAAAATCAGTTGATTCTGACAAATCTTCCAATGCTCTTTGTTGATTTTATGGCGGACAGAAGTTTAGAAGATCATTATGCCACCATTTTTGCTGACATCACCCCTTTTTGAGATTTTAAGTCTATCCTATTGTACTTTGGCTTTCATTGTTTCTTTCAGGAATTCAACTACTAATATCTTTTTTTAAGGTAATGTGTGTCTATCAGTTCATCTAACATTTTATTTGGTTTTGCTTTTCAGCAGTTTTACTGTCTTATTATGATATAGTTGATTACAAATATGGCCATAAATTCCTCCCATTCCTATACATATAGCACTTCTAAAGGCAATTTTATTTTCCTCCCCTTAATAGGTTGAGTCTCTTCTCCATTCCTTAAAACTGGGATATAACTTGTTTTGATCAAAAAGACATTTATAATTATGATATAAGTGGAATCTTTCAAACTCTTGCAATTTGGAGCTTGTTTGATTCTGAAGGCAACTTTATTTTTTTCCTTCTTAAGAGGTGGAGTCTCTTCTTTACACTTTAAGTCTGGGCTTGACGGTATAACTTGTTTTGAGCTGTTTTGAGTGTTTTGAGGACATTTGCAAACACGACGTTAGGAGAATTGTTCAAATCCTTGCAATTTGGAGCTTGTTTGACTCTCTTGAGAAACCTGCCGCCCTCTTCATGTTAAGATTGGCTCATTTGCTGGATGATGAGAAACACATGGCCAAGCAAATCCATTGCCCTATTTAGAAACAGCTAACTGTCAGATATGGTATTGAGGCCAACACAGATCTTACAGTACAAGCTCAGCTGGCCCAAAATAGCACCCAGTTGTCGCATTGAATTATGAAAAATGGTAAATGCCTTTTTTATGCTGCTAAGTTTTAGGTGGATTGATATGCAGTTAAAATTAGAATATCTTGTGGTTTTTCTTCTATTTACACTAACTGGAGTACCCTTAAATTGTGGATTGATATGTGGATTCGTGAGTTTTGAAAATTTGGGGCTATTCTTTTCAAAATTGCTTTTGTTCTTTTCTCTCTTCGTGCTCTTTATTGGATCCCTATTAAAAGTATATTAAAGCTATTAAGACTGTCACACGTCTTATATGTTCTTACATATTTTACTTTTTTGGTGTGTGTTTGTTGTCTGTACTAAAATTTGCAGATTTGTTTTACATATGTCATCCTGCTTTACAAAGTCTGCATTCTACTATGCCCAGAGTGGTATTAAAAACACACACATTTTGAACTTTTAATTCTTGATACTTTGTCTATTAGAGGATGTCTATATGATTCTTCTGTATCAATGGCACTTCTGTGGTAAATCTATCATCTTTATACTTTTGGCTTATTTTACCCATTTCCTTTAACACATTAATTAGAATTATTTTAGAGCCCTTTTCTACTAAATCTATTAGCTGGACCATCTGTTATTTTTCTGTCTACTCTTTCCTCACATTATTAATAAAATGTAATTCTTGCATGACTAATATTTTGTTGTTTTGTGTGTGTTGGAGGCTAAAGAACACGAGATTATGCTTTCTCCCGAGTAAGTTGCTTCTTCAACTAGGAAGGTTGATAAGAAGCTGAATAAATCATTACAAAGAAAGAAATTAGGGCCTGGGTTTGAGTTTTTTTGAAGACCCTCTCTCTCTGGTTTGTTCTCAATCATAAAGTGTATCTTTCAAGGACTTTCCACAGTAAGCATGGAGGGCATTTTTCTCTTTAGTGTCGAAGGACAAGGCAGATTCCCTTCAAGCCTTCCCAAGTTTCAGTTCTTTAGCATTCTGCCACATGACCAGTCAAACTTGGCCAAGGATCATGAAGGAAAGACTGATCGTGTGTTTCAGAACATCCAAGTCTTCAATATTGTCACACAGCAATTCTGTTTGAACACTAAAATTGTTGCTGGCTTCTCTTATCCCCCAAAAGAAATTTACAAATAGTAAAGCTCAGATTCCCAACTTCTAGTAGCCCCCATACTAAATACATTTCCCAAAAGGAAAAATCAAGTTATATTCTTTGTCAGTACACACTATTTTTCTTGCATATCTTGTATCTTCTATTTTCAGAATCCATTCCATCAGTTGTGACTCTATATTTAAGTACTGAAATGCTTCATGGTATTTCACTCTATTTTTCAAACGTCTTGTCTTTGTTCTGCACTCTTCTGCATAATTTTGGCATTCAGGAAAGAACCTGTCAGGGAAACCATCCATGTCTTTGAGGCCCTTCAAGTTTCCCATATGTTACTGCAGCCCTCTGAACCTTCTAAAAGCTGTTTCTCCAAAGAGAAACACAGCATCACTCCTCTACAATGTCCAAGCATCCAGCGTTAGCAAATAAAAATTTAAAAAATTCTGGTGATAGCTGTCTCTCTACTTCTAAATTATTGCTCCCACTCTGAAATTTCATTTTTTCTAGTCTTAATGAGGAATAATTGACAGATAAAAATTGTATATAAGTTGTATAAATGATATTTTGACGTATGTTTACATTTTTAAATGATTGCTACAATCGTACTAATTTATATAACTATTACCTCACATAGTTAACAATATTTTCTGATGAGAGCACTTTGAATCTACTGTTAGCAAATTTTAAATCTATAATATAGCATTATTAACAATAGGTATCATGCCATACATGAGATTCCTCTATCTGATAACTGAAAGTATATACCCTCTGATCAACATCCGGACATCCCTCCCACCCTCAACCACCTGACAACCATCATTCTACTCTATGATTCTGCAATTTCAACAATTTTATTTTCCAAATGTAAGTGAAATCATACAGAATTTGTCTTTTTGTGTCTGGCTTATTTCACTTAACATAATATCCTCCAGGTTCGTCCAAGTTGTCACAGATGGCTAGATTTTCTTCTCTTTTTGGATGAATAATATTCTATTGTATGTGCACATCATTTTCTTTATCCATTCACATGTAAATGGTAACTTAGGTTGTCTTTATATCTTTACTATTGTGAATAATGCCACAATAAATATGAGAGTGCAGATACATCTTTGAGATACTGATTTTATTTTTTTTAGATGTATGCACATAAGTAGGATTGCTGGATCGTATGGTATTTTTAAGCTTTTGGAAACCTCCATACTGCTTTCCATGTTGGTTGTTCCTATTTACATTCCCACTAACAGTGTATAAGGGTTCCCTCTTCTCCACACCCTCCCCAACATGTGTTGTCTCTTGCTTTGAAATAATAGAGATCCTAACAGATGCAAGGTGCTTTCTCATTGTAGTTTTAATTTTCATTTCCTGATGCATAGTGATGTGGAACATCTTTTAACATAACTGTTGGCCATTGGTATGTCACCTTTGGAAAAATGTCCATTCAGATTTTTGCCCATTTTTAAATCAAATTTTTTTTTGTTTTGGTTTTATGCTGCTGAATTGTATGAGTCCCCTATTTTTGGATATTAATCCCTTATCGATATATGGTTTGCAATGTATTTTTTAAATTCTATATGTTGCCATTTTGTTTTATTGATTTGTGTTTGTTTGTTTTACTGGCCAGAAACGCTGTGCTTTGATGTGGTCCCACTTGTTTATTTTTGCTTTAGGTTCACATCCTATTGGTATTATATCCAAATTTCCAAGACCAATGTCAAGGAGCTTTTCACCTATTTTCTTCTAGGAGTTTTATGGATTCCAGTGCTATGTTTAAATCTTCAATCCATATCAAGTTGATTTTTGTTTATGGTATAAGACAAAGGTCTAATTTTATTCTCCAGCATGTGGATATCCAGTTTTTCCAAAAAAATTTATTAAATAAACTATCCTTTTCTTATTGTGTATTCATGGCATCCCCATCAAAAAATGCTTGACCATATATGGATTAGTTTATTTCTGGGCTCTCTATTCTATTCCATTGGTCTATGAGTCTGTTCTTATTGCTGCACTTTACTGTTTTGATTACTATATGTTTGCAATGTAGTTTGAAGTTATGAAGTGTTATGTCCCCAGTTTTGTTCTTTCTCAAGGTTGCTTTGGCTATATAGGATCTTTTACAGTTTCATATGCAATTAAAAATTTTTTTTTCTATTTCTGTGAAAAATGCCATTGAAATTTTGAAAGAGATTGCATGAATTCTGTTCTCACTTTGAAATTTTAGTTCATCTGACGCTTGTTGCTTCTACAAATATGTATTTTAAATACCAGGCTTTGGCACTTAACTGACATTTTTCTAGCTATTGTTAGTGAAACAGTGTTCTGTTTCAACTTACTGTATTGTCCTGAGACCATAATTTCATAAAGATTATAATAGGAAATTTACTCTGAACACAGCCTAGAAAATAAAAGGATGGGAAAAAGAGGGTAGGAGTCAGCCTGTAAAACCTTTTTAATAACACAGAATGCAGTTCACTTTTTCAGACCTTACAGAGTGCCAGTGATAATGGAGTGAACTGGTGGTATCCCATGTAGTCAAACAACACTTACAGAAATGAGTCCTTATTACTTACCAAACACAGGTCTACACATATGAGATACAACAGTGAATAAAACAAACATAAGTCCCATCCACAGGGAACTTAGGAAAAGCAGATAATAAATTAAATATGCAATACATAAATAACGTATTTAGTTACAAAGAAAGGCATGCTGTAAAAATAAAAATAGAATAAAGTCAGAAGGTTAAAATTAACAGACATGGATTGGTGGCTTGCAATGTCAAACAGAGCGGCAAAGTTAATACTTTGGTGTGATAAGGTAATGTAGGATTTGATATAAGTGAAAATTATGATACTTTATAATTGAATTGTTGAGTATGGGCAATTTTGAGATTGTTTTAAAGACATGCTTACTTGTTATATATGGTTCTTGTATTTCGTTAAGGCAGCAACTCATTAATTCTAATTTATCTGTAGATGATTTTGAATTTTGAACTCATACAATTATACATTCTGAAAAAAATGATATTTTAATTACTTACTTTCTAGACCTTATATTATTTTCCTTTTTAAACTAGCTAACACCTTTAAATTTTAACAGAAAGCAATGTTGTCTCATTCTCAATTTCTTATGGAGAAAGTTTCATGAATGAACATGAGGTTTGTCTATAGCTATTTTTTTCACTACAGGAATTTCTGACATGTAAGTTCCTGTTATTCATAGTTTGTTAAACATTTTTTGAATGCTTATATACTGGGACTTTATCAAATGCCATTGAACAAAAATAGAAAGGATCATATGGTTTTCTTTCAGTCTGACAGTATAATGAATAACTTTGATTTATTTTCATAAGCTGACTTATATTATTAAAATAAGTTTGCTGTTGTTTTCATGACTTTTGAGGATGTATTTATAGTAATTGGTACCTTTCAATTTAACTTTTGAATCATGTCCTTATATATTTGGTTATAAATTTATTCTGGCCTCACAAAATAGTTGGGCATTGTTTCTTTTTAAAAAAATTTCTGAAAGAATTTGTAAGTTACATACTATTTTTTCTTTCAGTGTTTGGAAAAATTCATTTGTGAATTATTTGAGCTTGAATTTTCACTGTAGGAAGATGTTTAAATTAGGATAAAATTTATTTAAGAGGTAGCATAATTTTTGTCTTCTTGAGTCAAACTAGGCATTGTATTTTTCAACTTCAATTCAATTCCTCAAAGTTGCTCATATCAATTTGTCAGATCATCTTATTTTTATCTTTATACTCTCTCTACAACTACTACTGATGGTCATTTCTTCATTCCTGATGCTTATAATTTCTACTTTCTGTGTATTTCTCAGTTTTATTATAATTTTATTAACATTATTAATCTTGTGAAAGTACTACAATTTGGCTTTATTGATTCTCTATTGAATACTCCTTTCTATTTCAATAAAATATGCATTGGATTAAACCAGACTTCTTTTGCTTTCTTCTTAAGATGTTGTTTTGTCCATTTTTTTCTAGCCTTTCTTCCACTCTGCCTTATGTATTTGAGTGTATTTCCTTCTCACCATGACTAAAACAGCATCCACAAATTTTAATATGCTAGTGGGTATCACAACGTGTGTCCATTTGATTCACTGACATTTGCGGAGAATAACTTCATGCTTCTACATTTGATTAAGTGTGGTGAATACTCTAACACATTTGAAAGATGCTGCATTCTGTATTCACTGCAACTGGCATTCCATATATGTCAATTTAGTCAATTATTTGAATTATATTGTTCACATGTAGTCCCCTTAATGGTATTTTTGGCTGCTTCTATCAATGTATGAGATACATGTGTAAAATGTTTCAATGATTATTGGGGCTTTCACTATATCTCTTTTGTATTACGTCATATTTCAATTTAATATGTTTAATTTTGTTCCACACATGAAATATACTTTTATTCTGGGCTTAATTCTTTGTGGCAGCTGTTCTATTTTTTAAATTTTATTCACACATACCATTAATGTACAGTCCTTCAAGAATCCTAACATTAATTCTGGCATATTTCACAGGTTTCTTCTTTAATGGGCTCTGAATTTCATCTTTTGTCGTCACAGACTCAGGAGACTGACAAAAGCCCTACTCAGCCTTTTTAGCCTCCCTTGCACAGCTTTTCAGTAAACAAAATCCTCTCTTGGGAAAAGTAGCTTTTAAGGTCATCACTGGTCCTTCATCGCTGAGTCATGACCGCTCATGTCATCACTGCTTCCCTGGTTCAGTGTTGATTCACAATATTTTCTTATAATATTTGTTCAGCTTGCTTAGTTCTTTGTTTCTTTTCCAGCAGAAGAGTTAGTACAAAATGACAACATTGTATTCTTGTAAGTATAGTTCTGTCAGATTCTGATTTTAAGATTATTTCTCAGATTGCAGTAAAAGTTATCTTTTCTGAGGTCTCTTAATTTGATGTTAAAAAAATTTTTTTAAAAGTCCAGATTTTTCTCTGTATTATTTTAAGGTAATAACAGCATTTACAATGTAAGAGTTTGTTCTAGGCATATTTTGTTAAAATATTTAAACAGGGAAAAGTAAAAATTTACTACATTGCAGCAGTCTGCTTTAAATTTTTCTTTATCATAAAGTTTAAGGGTTTCTGGAATCATTTCATAGTGTCTCTATAGAAGACTAATTTTCAGAGGCATGTAATCAACAAGAGTTGAGATCATTTTTTAAATGAGCTCTTCTCATCCTGACCCATAGATTTGAAATACCTTATCTGGACATGATTTTCCAAGTTTATGCTTTTGATTACAGCTGGGTAGAAACTGCGTTTCCCTCCTCTAATCTGCTGCCTCACATGGTTTTCAGCAACTGAAACAGCATATGTTAAGGCAATGAGGTATGGCCACCCTCTGGCTTTCATATGCCAGAATAAAGACAATGAACGTTAATGGCAAAAATAAAGAAGCATATTAATATGAAGATGTTTTGGAATAGTATTTCTCTCTAATTTGTGGTTTAAAGTTGCCATTTTGTGTGATTTAGAAAACTCAGACTGGAATAATGAGTGTTATTTTCTGTGGATTTTGACAAACAAAAACGCCTAAATTTGTTAGAAGAATTTGTTTGTAAATTTATACATTCACTTACTCTACACATAATTTGAGTGCCAGCATGTGTGAGCATATCAGTGTCAGATATAGAAATAATAAAATATTTTGTTAATATTAATACACTTAGAATTAAATTTAAATTTAAAATTAAATTTAAAGTTATTAACATTTTAAATAATGTAACACTTTACCTATAATCACTTTTTAAAGTGTGTTAGTTGTTATTTGCATTACTAACCAAGTATTGCTTGTCACATAAACATATGTATTTAAATTAAATGATCATTAGAATGCAGATTTCTACAGGCAAAAGTTTTGGAAAAAATTTAATGTAAGTATATATATAAATTAAAGATGCTGTGTCATGCAGATTTCTAGAAGACGGTTAATTTCTGTAGAGATTATACAATGGTATAAATAAAGTATCCACAGAAGTAATTACTGAAGCTATAATTCATATGTTAGTCATAAAGGAATTGACACTTTTATTTGTTCCAGCTGGGAAAAAAATCACAAATACGAGTTAATTTACATTAATTGATTTGAGATGCAGAAAAAACAAAGCACAATTCTCAGAGAAAAATTTAAAGATACATTAGAAACTTTTTAAGAACTTTGCTTGAAATAGTAATCAGCTTTGAAAAATGGCTATCAGTTTTTAACCATTAAATGGTATCATCCATACTCTTCCACAAAAATTCCTAAAATTCCCTAGGCCTATGAAACAGTCATCTGTTTTCAGTTAAGTACATCAGAATGTGAGAATTTGAATTATGCATATGGACATTAGCTATATCAAGATATAAAGATAGGATATTTTTTAATCCAATAAAAATCCAAATATTGTAGTTATTTGCATGGAGAAAGAGATGGGATAGAGACTATTATCCAGAAATAAAATGAATATATATAAGAAGTATATTTTTTAGCAGCGATCAAACAATACCAGGTTCCTAAGAGTCAGAAGCTCATTTAAAAGTCTCTTTGCAGTTACTGTTTCAGAAATTGCTCTCAATGGATGTATGCTTTTGGATGTTAATTTTTAGTGCCACTCATTCACCTTTCTCTTTTTATGTACATTTTCTTCTTTGGTTTTAGTCTCCTTATAGAAATATTCATACTTGTATTTTTTTATTATTTATGAAATAATTCATTCACAGTATATGAAACCCTATATTTAAATACTATAATTCAAATAAAATCACAAAATGACTTTTTTTTTTAACAGAAACTACATGGAAGTAATTGATTTTTGTATTACCAGCCTCATAATAGGTTGATTTATTTAAATGTAAGGTTCGCTTTTTCAAATTTTATTTGCAACATATCTTAATATAGTTAAAGAGAATGTATGCATATTATTCTACACCTTAAAATGTTTATGGATTTTTCTACTTACAATGTAGTTATGCATACATCACATGAACTATGCTAATTCTTTTTTTATTTAGAGGACTGAACAATAGTAAGTGTATATTTCTTTGCTTTCGATTTTGAAATAATTTGTTGTTGTCAACTGAAAATAATGTGGGTTCATTTTCATATGCTAAAAAAAATCTGTGTTACCTAAAGTGTTTCACAGTGAATTCTCTGATTTTCCTTATCTACTTAAAAAATCATTAGCACATTTAATAAGATTGCATTCAATCTGCTTAGATAATTCATAAATCTGGCAGCAATTTGCAAGTTAATACCTTTGTAATATACTTATAATAACTGATGTCAAATGTGGGTCATTAATATGATTATTATGCCACCAGTAAATTGCACAGTTTATTTGGGTGACTAATTTGTGTTTAAGCTTAATAACAAATGTCAGTTTCAGTTGCTGTAATCCTTCCATTTTTCTTCCTACGTATAATTTCTTAAGAAAAAAGACCTTATAAAACTATTGCAATGTTAATCCAACCACTGCAACAAATTCAAAAGGTATAAATTACTTTGCAGAATTTTAATTGTACAGCTTGTCATGATTTGGAGATTAAATAGGAAATTAATATATTATTAGGTATTTTTATGAATAGAAATTATTTTCTTAATGTCTGTTATTATGAATCTTTATTACCTTTTATTAAAATTAACCATTTATTTGAAAAGTTCATTTTCATCTCACATTTACACCTTACAGGCCATAGGGCTTCTGTGGCTTCACAATCTGATACATCCTAGCTTTTCAGCCTCATCACACCTACCTTCTTTGATACATGCTTTGTTCTGACCATTCCAAACCACTTTAAATTCTTTAAGCTTGCTCTATGTTTCATAATACTGTCTTTGCTCATGCTCACATTTCCTTTCCAATAGCTGAGCATCTCTCTTACTATCTTTAAGTTATCCTTTAAAGATTACCTTTTCTTTAATCTCTTCCAGATCAAAAACAAGCCTTCTCCATCACTCTCTGGGAAAATTAATTGAAATTCAATTGTTCAGAAATGTTTCACAACCAGACAGATAATATAGCATATATTGCATTGCATTATATTATTTATGTTTTTCTAATCAGCATAAAGTCCCTGAAGAGATAACACGCTACATATAATAGCATAAGTATAACATATGTAATAAATATAGAGGAAACATCTTAGCAATATGTATGTTCACATCGACATGTATAAGTATATACCAGAGTCTATCAATATAATATGAATAAAATATGTATTAAAGATAGAGAAAACATCTTAGCAATATGTATGTTCACATCCACATGTATAAGTATATTCCAGAGTCTATCAATAGAGTACTTTCTCCATAATACTAAATTAAACATTCTCAGGAAGCCAGCAAAAGAATATCCATTTTATTGCAATATTATTTGTGGTAATATGCAGTTTTTATGCTCGGACATTTGAAGTTGAGGACTGTTAATTTCCTCCATAAACGATGGCATATTATGTTCACATCCAGAAGTGTGCAAGAGAGCAATGAATATACAGAAGAGTCTTACTCATCATTGCGACTTGGTTGTACAATAAATTTCTTAAACTCATTCCTCTTGTCTACCTGAAACTTGTATTATTAAAAATGACTAAGACAGTAGATATTAAGTGTTTCTACCACAAAAAAGATAAACATATGAGGTAATTCGTATGTTAATTAGTTCAATTCATGCAGTTTACAATGTATAAACATTTCAAGGTATCATATCCTATACATGTATGTAATTTTTGTCAATTAAAAATATTTGTTTTTGAGTATTTTCCTATACATTTCTGAATAAACTGTTTTTCTTACGCTTTATTTGGGGAATGCATAGGATCTACCCATTGAAATGAGAAGCTAATGGAAACATTGTGCTCCATCTTTATTGTGTTTTTTAATTAGTCAAATATGTGTTTTTAATTTCAGAATAATAATTCTAATGATTTCTTCTGGGTATGTTATATACATGTCTAATTCTTCTTACATGTAAAAGTCTTGCAAATATTTTTAGATAACTACTCATGATTTTAGCATCTTTTTTCTCCAACCAAAATAGCCTCTGATTATTCTCCTATGTTCTTTTTTCTTTCTTTTTTTTTAATGCAAGCATTTTGCATCATTCCAAATCATGATCATTGTACTCTGTGCATAGTATTGTGTCTGTAAGTACCTCTTAAAATGCAGTTCTAGGAAAAAACAAAAACAGAACACTTCAGCTCTTGTCTGAAGTAGAGTAGAACATTTTCTCTCCATTGATTACAACCTATCTATCCTCTATCCTCTGCGACTCCACTGAAATTGTCCCTCTTAACGTCATTAATGCCCCCATCTAATACAAAATCCAATGAATTCTCCATTGAATCAATAGTTATGTTCCCTCACTCTCCTGTGGCAATGATAAAGTTACTCACTCTTAAGTTTTCTCTTCTTCATTATTCAGTTTCTGACACTCTTGGACTTCCTAGACCTGTAACTTCTTTGTGTTTTTCTTCATGAGTTTCTGTTCCTTTTCTTGCTTTCTACATAATGATGTCCTTCAAAGTTAGATCCTATAGCGTTTTTGACTATTTATCTACACACTCCCCTACATTATTTCACAAAGGAAATTTAACCCTGTCAATTCTAATTTATGATTCCAAATATATTTCTAGACTGGCTCTTAGAATCCGTATTTTTAACCATTTATCAACTGTTTTCTGATGACACTCCTTCTTCAAACAGCATAAAATCATGTATTATTTTGTCACTGAAGGACTGTCACTTATTCTGAAATAAAAAATGTGAGCAGGCTTGGGACAGGAAGAAGTAGCTTATGCCTTTTGAAGTCAGAATTGTAAAGGTGAAGAGAAGGAAGATTTTGGTTTTTCCACATACAAAAGGTGAACAAATGGGAATCATTTTACATGTAACCTGGCATAATGAATCAAGATTTGCTATGTGGTCTAGGAAATCTGAAACACTCAAGAAAGAGAAGATCTGTGAATGTAGGAGTTTCAGCCAATGATGTGTGCATGTCCTCATTATATGAAGGAGGTGACACTGTCAACAATTTACTGGATATCTTCCTGTCCTGGATAGTTCTGTTTTGGCATTATGCTTATTCAGTGGTTCACTTGAATATTCCTTTTTGTGTAATTTCCTTTTTTAACATTTAAATTACTAAAACATCTTGAAACCTAATGTATTTCCAAATGGTGAGTTCGTTGCATTATCAATTTTCAAAAAGTTTGTCTTGAAACAATCATTTATGCCACCTTTATCTTGTATATATGTATGTGTTACCCACATATATTTATTATGTATATATGTATATGTGTGTGTATATATATATACATATAATGTATATGTATATATACATTATATATAATGCATATATATAATATATACATATATACATTGTATATAATGCATATAAATAATATATATATATATATATATATAATGTGTGTGTTACAAATAAAGTGTTCTCACCTGCATATTGTATAATTGCTCAAATTTCCATGTGATTAAGTGTTACCATGGGCCAGGCTCAGAGGCTCATGCCTTTAATTCCAGTACCTTGGGAGCCTGAAACTGGAAGACTGCTCAAGCCCAGGACTTCGAGACCAGCATGGGCAACATAGAGAGATCTCGTCTCAACCCTCAAAAAATAATAATAATAAGTAAATAAAATAAATTAGCTGGGCATGGTGGCACTTGCCTCTCATCCCAGATACTTGGGAAACTGAGTTGGGAGGATTGCTTAAGCCAGGAAGGTTGAGGCTGTTGTGAGTGAAGATAGCACCATGTGCCAGTAAGACTCTGTCACACACATTAAAAAAGATATATTATTTACATAACTATCATCTTTTACTTAAATATCCAATAAAATGACAGTTTTATACAGTATGAATAAAATGATTACACTTTGCAATTTTAGAAGGCATTATTACCTAGAAATCTGAACTATATACTATAACGCCACAACTTTGACCTGCCATTGCTTCTTCTATCCGTAATTGTTATTCTTGATAATCTGTCTTACTCTAGAAGGAAGAGTAATGGTTAAAACACGGGGTCCCAAAGTTAATTTCTCTTTTTGTAAAAAAATAAATAAATAAATAATTGGATTTCCAGCATCTATAGCCCAATTTAAATCATCTTCACATTTTTTTTTTTCTGGAGCAAACATCAGCGAAATTGAGGCATACAATTCACAGTATCAGGGTGAGAAGAAACATTAAAATTTGGATGCAAAACTAAACTAGAATTCTTGGCCAAAAAAAGGTAGTATTCATAAAACATTCTTATAATATATTGGGAATAAGTTAGTATTTCATTTTGAAACTCTTATGGAAGTCTAGTTATTAGTACAGGACTATAAAAGCAGTCTTAGATTCAGGACTATATCCCACTTCTTGCTCACATTGGTATACTTGGAGCAGAATAAAGACATTAATACATAGAGCATATGGTTAGTAATAGAAGTAACTAACAGCTTTGATTATGAATGGAAGACAGGTAAGAGAATAAAAACTAACTAGAAATACAAAATTTTGGTACAAGATCAATTGAATATGTAGATTTGTTTGCCTCCCCCAAAGAATTCATTAAAATTAACATAAAGCAATAAAAATTTTAAAGAATATATAAAGTCAAACTGGATGAGCTCTATATTTGTACCTGGTGCAAGTCCAAAAATCAACTGAGAGACTCAGGTCTAACATCTGTTCATCAAACCTTTTATTTTCTTGTTTTTCACTCAAAAGTTTACAACAACAACAATAAAAATGTTTGAGGTTTATTTATTTGCTCACTTTTATGTCATTGTGCACATGACCATATATACAGTTGGAGTTTTCCTAGAGTAAGGAAAGTTCATTTTTTAATCTTTCCTGCTAGATGTGATTCAGTTAACAATCCCACAGGATTAGAAGCTACTCTTGCAGAAAGCAGGGGCATTTGCAGTTGAGACTAAGGAAAGAATATTAATTACAATTCCATGTTGTATCTCAATGTAATTTTGAAATTTTCTCCCTCAAGGCTATACATCTATGAGATTAAGAACAGAATTAATAGCTCATTCTTTTTTCAATAGAAATATTAAATATCATTTTTATTGAAAATAATATCTAGTGGACCCTGGTAATTCATTTCATATCCTTTATTCTATTTTCTAATTTCAAAAGTAAAAGTTTATCTTTGAATATTTAAAGCCACAATTGTGCTTGATATTAAAGTATGATGGCCATTGTACATTTATTTCCTCTTTGTATATTTTAAAAAGTGATTTATTTTTATGTCATAAAGTACTTGATAAATATAAGTACATACTAAATTTCACTGTTTTTATGTACTGTCTTAATAAAATTATATAGTATTTGGTCACATAACTTGTAATATGTTAGTATTAATAAATTGTTTATTTTACCTCAGATTATAATTAGTTTTGATATTTGAAATGCATATATTTTTATGTAACATATTTCATTTAATATTTTTACTGAAGTTCAAGATAGACATGCAAATGTGGAATAAAAGGATATTAAAGAAGATCAAAGAATCAAGATGCTGTAATCTGGAGAAAAATCAATGAATTTGAATTCACTCTTTATTTTTTCTACTTACTGAGTGAGCCACTTCTGAAAAGCAGATTAATCTCTCTCATACAGAAATCCATGAGAAAGTTTATGTTTATTTCATAGGCAAGCACATTTTAATAGAGAACAAATAAGAATATTATCTAATAAGACAGTATGAATATTTTTGAATTAGATATAGTCAATAATTGTTTTTTCTGCCAAGAGTATTTATACAGTTATAAAATTACTATCAGTATTTGAGAATGTAGTTTTCAACTTTAGTTAAAAATACTGTTTATCAGAAAAATTCTATGAAAATCACACTTTTCAATAGTATCATTTTGTCATCATTTAGAGGAACATAATCCAGCGTTACACATTTGTTTTTCTCTGATCTATTTTTTAAATACTCAAGGATATACTTTTACTTTTGAAATTAGGAAATAGAATGAAGGATATGAAATGTATTCTAAAATCTTGAAGATTATATATTCTAAAATCTTGAAGATTATATATATAATCTTATATATATATTCTAACATATATATATAATTATATATATATATACACACACACACACACATATTCTGACTAAACATTTCTTGGCCAGTTTACTTGAGTGTACTTTGTGCAACATTATTTGATCTGGGGCTGTACAGATAAGGCAATGGATAGTAAAGAATTTGTATGCAGACCTTTAGTGTTTATTAACCTGTGAATAAGGAAGCAACAATCAATAAGAAAATCAGAAGACTAAATCTGCTATAAATTCTGTGCTTTTGTAAAAAAAAAATGGCTGAATATATAGGTATGAATTATTTCTAATCTCCTTTATAATTTTTTAAGTTGTTTATCAAGCCATTACAGTAAAAATAACTCAGTTTCAAAATTTAGACATACTGAAATGTCGCGCGCGCCTCGGCCGGCAAGGAGCACACAACAACAGGTACTTGTTCTGGCAACTTTATTGTGGGAAGCTCGGGTGTTGCGGGCGCCCCAGCGGTTCAGCTGTCTTCCGTCTTCTCCTCCTTCTTCCCCTTCTG